>APFE030733193.1:6508-18281 GCA_000404065.3 Pinus taeda | reverse complement strand
TTCGAAACTAGGGATCAACGCGTCCGTCGAGACACCATGGTCCAAAACCATAGGCACAATTTCCAAGGACTAACTGCCATGGACCAAAGGTACTTTTCACATGTACGCGCTTTTACTGAGTCCAACCTGCGTGTACACGCGGATTCTCCTTGATGAACCTGCGTATATCTCTTTCTTGTCCTGCTGTACTGAAATCTGTCCTCTGATTAAGTTGCCATCACCTGTACCAACCTCTGAGCACCTGTACCAACCTCTGAGTGAGTTGCCATCAAGGACAACACTTGAAACATAATGCCAATAGTACCGACAGCTGAAGTAGAGATTGCAATAGCA
Organism: Pinus taeda; assembly: GCA_000404065.3. Lineage (NCBI taxonomy): Eukaryota > Viridiplantae > Streptophyta > Pinopsida > Pinales > Pinaceae > Pinus > Pinus taeda. Next base: position 17,948 of record APFE030733193.1, on the reverse strand, counting down.
AGGTGAGGTTGATAAGGATGAGGTGTATCACCTCACAGCAGATGGCTTGGTTATATTCAGAAGTAGGATATATGTGCTCGACACTATTAAATTGAAGAAGCTTATCTTGAGAGACTTTCATGTCAAGCCGTATTCAGGTCACCCAGGATACCATAAGACTTTGATAACTATTAAGAAGTTATACTATTGGCCTAATTTAAAGAAATATGTGGCTAAGTTTTTTGTTAAGTGCTTGGAATTCCAACAAGTGAAAGTTGAATGCAAGCATCCAACTGGTTTGTCGTAGCGTATTCTGATTCCAGAATGGAAATGGGAGGTCATTTCCATGGATTTCATTACAGGTTTTCCTAGGACATCATGGCAACATGAATGCATCATGGTTATGGTTGATAGGTTAAGCATGTTAGCTCACTTCATTTTAGTGAAGTCTATTAATTCATCTAGTGAACTGGATCAAGTATTCATTAAGGAGATAGTGAGGTTGCATGGAATTCCCAAGAGGAATTTTCCAGATAGAGATGCCCAGTTCACTCCCACGTTTTGGAAGGAGTTGTTTGTAGGATTGGGGACATAGTTAGATTTCAGTACAACTTATCATCCATAGACAGATGGAAAGATACAGAGAATCAACAAGATCCTTGAGGATATGTTGAGTATGTATGTCATGCATCAACAAAGGAAGTGCGAGGAGTATCTTCCACTGATGGAGTTTGTTTATAATAATGGGTATAAAGAATCCAAGGCAAAGATTACAACAACAAGGTGATGGTGATAAGGATGATGAGTATCACCTCACAATAGATGGATTGGTTAGATTCTGGAGCAGGATCTATGTGCCTTACAGTAGTGAATTGAAGAAGTCTATCTTGAGAGAGTTTCATGTCAAGAAATATTCAAGCCACCTAGGATACTAGAAGGCTTTGACAACTATTAAGAGGTTCTACTATTGGCCTAATTTGAAGAAAGAGGTGGCTGAGTTTGTTTCTAAGTGCTTAGACTGTCAACAAGTGAAAGATTAATCTAAACATCCAACTGGTTTTTTGTAGCCTATTCTGATTCTAGAATGGAAATGGGAGGTCATTCCCATAGATTTCATTACAAGCTTTCCTAGGACGTCAAGGCAACATGACTCCATCATGGTTGTGGTTGACAGATTGAGAAAGGTAGCTCACTTCATTGCAGTGACGTATACTAATTCAGCTAGGGAAGTGGCTCAAGTATTAACTAAGGAGATAGTTAGGTTGCATGGAGTTCCCAAGAGGATTATATTAGATAGAGATTCCAAGTTCACTTCTAGGTTTTGGAAGGCATTGTTTACAGGCTTGGAGACAGAGTTAGCTTTCAGTACAACTTATCATCCATAGATATATGGGCAGAGAGAGAGAATCAACATGATCTTTGAGTATATGTTGAGGATGTTTGTCACACATCAGCAAAGGAAGTGGGAGGAGTATCTTCGACTGGTGGAGTTTGCTTATAATAATGGCTATCAGGACTCCTTGAAGATGAGTCCACGGGTCTCAATGGCAGGAGTTGTAACACTCCTATCATATGGAGTGATCAATTGAGCAGGGTGTTGATTGGAACATATACGTTGAGAGAGATGGAGTAGGATATGTAGGTTATCAAAAATAATTTGAAGGCAACATAGGACAGAAAAAAGAGTTATGCATATCAACATGGGGTATTCAAGGAATTTCAGGTTGGAGATCATGTGTATTTGCGATCAAGCCCATGGGTCTCAATGGGAGGAGTTGTAACACTCCTATCATATGGGGTGATCAAGTGAGCAGGGTGTTGATTGGAAAATATATGTTGAGAGAAATGGAGTAGGAGATGCAGGGTATCAAAAAATAATTTGAAGGAAATATAAGACAGACAAAAGAGTTATGCATATCAACATGGGGTATTCAAGGTTGGAGAGCATGTGTATTTGTGTATCAAGCCCAAGAATATCTCCTTGAAGATTAGGCCATGTGCCAAGTTTTCACCTCAGTATTACGGCCCTTTTGAGTTCCTTTAGAGGATTGGACAAGTGGCATATAGGCTTGCCTTGCCTCCATCAGTGAAATTCCATGATGTTTTCCATTTTTAATTGCTTAAAAGGTATATATAGGATGTTGATCATATGATTGATTGGTTTATATTGTAGGTGGAACCAAAATAAGAGTTCTATCCAGAGCCTCAATGCATCATATAACAGAAGAATCTCATGCTCCAGAACTGAGAAATAGAGAATGCTAAAGTGCAATGGAAGCACTTTGGGCCTGATGAAGCTACATGGGAGATGACTGATCAGATGCAAGCCTTATATCCTTCTTTATTTTTCCGGTTGAAGAAAATGAGTTTTTGGTATATATATGTGTGTGTGTCATTGTAAATGTTGCATCAAGCTATGTTTATAAAGCTCCAGTAAGTAGTATCTTAGTCATGTTTTCATTAATTTTTCATTATAAATACTGCATTGTGCTGGGTTATAAATCTCCATAAGCAGTATGTTTGAAAAGTTCAACAATTTTTCTTGTCATAAGTGTCATAGAACACCGAAGAAAGTGTTACCCCAAGGGGGAGGGGTTTGTAACAACCCCAGGTTAAATTTCCATGTAATAAATGGGAATTATGAAGAAAAATATAAAACCAAGGCCATGGGATATGTATTCCAAGATGAATGAAGGGAAAAATACTACATTGGGATCCACTTGTGGTTAATTATTTTATTAGCTATGGAAATTAACATTGGCAAGAGGCAACAGGAAATAAATGGTAATTAATATAAGAAAGAAAGGAAAATAAGAGAAAAGGAAGATGAAGAGACAAGAATATGCATGTAAGGGAAATTAAAGAAAAATGAAAGGAAAGAAAATGGAAAAAGGAGAGAGAACATTCATTCATTCACTCATTCATTGATAATTCACTTACGGAGAAGAGCAAGAGGAGAGAAAAGGAGAGAGAATTTGGACACAAGGAAGACACAAGAAAGATAAGAAAAAGCAAGGGAGTGCAAGATGAAAGTTGGACAACAGTAAGCAAGGGAATAAATCAAGCAAAGAAAGAGTAGACACCAGGAGGATTTTGCAGGCAACAAGTTGCATGTAAGTTTATCTTGCTGGGATTTGAATGAATGGTTCATGCATTTGGTTTATTGGTAATTTTGTTGTCATTGGCATCATATTTGCTAGGATTGATAGTGGTGTACAACCTTTCCTTTCTATTTCCTAAATAGCCATGGTGTAGTGGGTTCCTTTTGGTTGAACTTTGGATTGTCGATAGATTTTGGATCTTGTTGAGGTGGTCTCAGGAACAATCCCAAGGGTTGATGGTGGAGATGGTTTTCTTTGGGAAGCTCTTGAAAGGTGGGTGGAGACATGAAAATTCCTCTAGGTATGGTGAATAAATTCTAAGGCATCCAAGCTTGTTTTGGTTTTATTGATTTCTGGATTGGTTTAGGTGAAATCACTATGGTTGAGGGTGGAGGTAGTTTAACCTCTAGATTTCTTGGTTGGTTTTGTTTTGGCTTATCCCATGTGATCCCACATTCATGCTTGGAATATGGAATGAGGGTGATTGGCTGAAAGAAAAATTTGGATAAGCCCAATCTATGGTCGGGTGGTACGTGAAAGTCCTTGACTTAGTTGACACTATGCATATGTTAATATGTGTTATTCTTTATTTACGATTAGTGATCATAAGTGTTGATTCATTATTGTTTATATGACTAGTTTTTCATAGCTTCATTATGGTTAAATGTTGGTTACATGTATTGTATATTTCTTATTGTATGATGTGCCTCTTGATCTAGATCTAATTCATGGTTTGATGGCTCATGGTTGATTTATATGAATGCATGTGCTAATCCGTGTTTTATTATAGCTAGTGCAAGAGGGAAGAAATCCTTCTTGATGAGTATTTGATGAACTAATGAAAACAATGAACAAACTATGCATTCATGAACTATAGGTACCATAGTCACAAATTGTTTGTATAAATGAATCATTTAGACCTCCAAGTTCCCAGGGTTGTAACTTTGAAATACGACCTCTGTTTTGCCATCGTAATACCTCATTTCGAAGATCTCCATGAGGAGTACGAAAAATTAACTTGTGAGATAGATTTTGGCATTTTACTAGTCTCTCTATTTTCCTTGAAAATGTTGTTTAGGCCTTGAAAATGACCTCGAAAGTTTAGGACCCGAAAAAATACCAAAAATAAAAGGTTATGTTAAATTTAAGGAAACGAAACTGAAATGAAATAGTGTTGGGTCAAGTTAGGTTGACAATAGTGTGATCATGTGTCATTGAGTGTTTGCAGTCAATTCTGGACATGTGGACCCCATTTTCCAGAAGTGCATCTTTGAAATCAGTCATGCATAGGAACTCTCATCTCATGTTTACCCTGGTGAGAAGGTTGAAGTGGGTAAATGTGGGGTGGGGTGTTACATGTATATGTTATCTAGGCTAAGAAGTCGACCATCTCATTGAAGGATCATGCACACAAGATGATGAGTTTTGTTGGTACCCCACCCCAATAAACTTTTAGTCATATGGGGGGAAACAAGGATTGAAACCCCCCTTACCCTAGACATGAATATAATACAAAAACTTATCGCTTGACCAAGTCATTGACATGGCGATACATAGCATGAACTCCTTGAATTTTACTTTTTTACAGATAAAGGATATCTGTCCCACCCATCGAGGTCAACAAGTGGTAGACAATGTGTTTTCTGCTAGGATCATTGATACCCCACACATTCAAGGATGTCATAATAATGCACTATTTGTAAAGATACCACCCATTTTCATTGTTTTGTTAGGCCTTTGGAGCTATTTTTAGTGATCATAAGATGAATTATTGGCTGGTTGGTCATGATGAGCCCCTCCTTGAATTCCCTCAACATGGAATTTTGTTTGTCCAAGTGTTATAGTCAGATATTTGGGCATCCTGTTTGGATTGGGCCTTTATTTTGTGGCTATTTGAGATTGGTGTTTTGACTAGTTGCCAATGGAACACAAAAGTAGACAAACAAGATATTCCCTCTCCTCTTCATGAAATATCCTTGTGGAACATTTATAGCTTTAGGGTTGGCCTGACATGCAATGTGGGCAATGGCGAAAGATTTTGAATTGGCTTTGATCCATGGTCATCTTGTACTGGAAATTATAGATTGCTGAGAGATTTAGTGACACATCTAAATGATTAGGGAATTACTCTCTTGAGTTAGATCAAAGACGAGGACAACACCACATTATGGTCCCAAGGTTAGAAATTTGTTATTCAATTAAACATTCAAGGGGAGTTTGCTGAGATATGGGAAAATTATATAAACTCTCTTAAGTTTTCGCACATCAGAATTAGAGACCATGAGGATTCACTATGCTGGATTCATTCCCCTCATGGGTCTTATACTCTTAAAAATGGCTATTCATTTCATATTGCATCTAGAGAAAGAATTAATCCTGAATGGTGGTATAAGAAGATTTGGAATCTCAGTTGTCCTACCAAGGCGAGACTCCTTCTTTGATGCCTAATCATAAATAACATCCCAACATGGGACAACTTACAAAAAAGACATAAAAAGGGGCCAAACTAGTGTATCTTATGTAAAAATGTTGAAGAATCTGTCTCTTATATGTTTCTTCAATGCCCCTTCTTTTTGAGCATATGGATCAAAACTAAACAAATGGAGAGTTATAATTTGGAACAGATAGGGGCCTCTTTTTTTTACACCTAGAAATTATGGTGGGATGCCTTTAGAATCGAAGCCTACATGAATATTTTTCCCCTCATCTACTAGGGGGTGTGGTTGGTTAGGAATAAAGCTACATTTAGGGATACTCACTATTCTCCTGATCTCATTACTCCACAAATCGGTGCTATCTACACTCTTTTTCCCAGTAACGAGTCTTCCCAAGTTAATGAACCTATTTTAGAAGAATCTATTGATCGCCCGATCCCTTGGTCCTATTTTGACGGGGCATTGAATGAATATGGCTCATGTGGAGGTGGTCTTCTTCTTTATATAAATGAACAACATTTCCTCAAATAAAAAATTGGTTTGGGTAGGGGCTCTAACAATTATGCATAACTTATTTCTCATAAGCTACTTCTCTGCTGGGATCTTGAGAAAAATTTCCACACTCTACAAGTCTTTGGAGATTCACTTAATGTGACTAACTAGTTCAACTCTACCCAACAATGTCACCTTCACACTTTACTAGCCATTCTGGATGAGATTTATTATTTAAACATGCTTTTGATCATATTACTTGTTGCCACATTTACATGGAATGAAATATTGAAGCATATTCACTATCCAAGGAGGGCGTTAGACAATCTTTGGGTCTTTAGTAGATTTTGGAACAACAAATTGGGACAATACAAGAATACATTCATGGCCCTTTTATTAATGGGTAACTTTTTGTGGTCAACCAATGTCACATGATAACAAATTTTATGGACATATTTATATACTTGACCAACATGTTTTCCTACAAGAAGGTCTTTCTTTATATGGTCATACATATCACTTTAGTTTTGAGACACTATATTTGCAGCTATTATGTATCTGTACAATTATTTTTTGGATAGACAATAATATGTGTTGATGTTTTGTATCTGATATGGGGCTTCTGTTTTACATGAGCCCACCCTTTTTTGTATTTTGATATTATGCTATTTTAGACTATATGGACAAGATGGAATGAACTTTGTTGGATCTACAAAATGTAACTTTTTCTCTATATAATAAAAAACTACAATTTTTTGTTTGGATTTTTTTTTAAAGCCTTAGGGTTCCATTAATTAAGCATAATTTATGGGAACATTTAGAATTCCTGTCCCCTTCCTTGAGCCACTAAATCCCAAATTTTTATTTCCACAACGTTTCTTCCTGCAATCCCCTTCACGTAATCTCCTTTCTTAAATGTTCCTCTTGGGATGCACATTCCGTCGTGCATCCAAGGAGAATGATACTAGTTTGGAGGGCTTCCATTTATTTTTCATGTTTTTCCTTTTTATTAAGGAAGATGTTTCCAAAGAAATTTTTACTTCCTTTAGTTTTGTTCATCCATAAGTATGCCACAAGGAAGGGTTATCAAAGAATGGTGGGAATTTATAGTCCATGCCACCAATAATTAATTCTTAAAGTGTGTGTGTGTGTTTTCAATCAACCTCCCTCTAAGCTTGAGGGGTGAGGTTGTTGGTACTAGACCAACCTACAGGAATAGTCACTTAAGAGTTCACAAGGCCCAAAGATAATACAACAATATACATAGGCACACAACCATTAAAATAATATTTATCAAGACATTATACCTCAACATGTCACTAGCGAGGATTTGAACCTGGGTGGGGAAGATAACAAGCATTCCACCCAACAACCTAAGAGAACCCCAATTAAAAAAAATCATTGGGCATTGGGGACCACCCATGGAAAGAAATCTGATAAATACTTTGTGATTACTGAGGGGGGAGGTGAATTAGTAATTGTGTCTTTTCAATTATTCAATTCAACTTAATTTCCTTTTTCAAATATCTTCTTTTGCAACTAATGGATTATGTACATGTTCAACTATTAATTGTTTCTTTTGTAGTTACCAGAGAGAGAGAGAGAGAGAGACACACACACACACACACACACATACACATATATAAAATTCACACAAGTGAGACATTCAACAAGCAACACATGAAGACACTAGATATAACTAAAAACACATAAAGGGAGAAAAACATAAATTTTTGTCTAAAATGATATGACGGAAAGCTCCTACTCCCTTATTATATCAAATTTTCTATAGGATCCAACCTACAAGAGGTTGCTACCTCAGTTCTTCTGTAAGCTTCAACTTGTAAGGAAGCTCCAACTCCCACAATTCTTTTGTAGGAAATAACCCACAAGAGACTCCTACCTCAACACGCTACAACCTATTCTTTATCAAGCTACAACTTGAAAGGAGACTACAATCCCCCAATCAGATTTTCTGGTTACCTGGTCTTCGTCTATGTTTTGAAATAAATTACTGTCCTCTTTTTTGTTGCTTATCCTCTTTGCTTCTCTACTTCAAATATGCTCCTCTTCTTCTACTCTTTCCATTATCTCCTTACGAGGTTGTTCATAAACTCTCTCATACAAATTCTTAATTAAAAAAACTTCATTTGAAATGTCATCTTTTATATACAAAGAGTTGGTGATTGTTTGCATTCCATGCAAGAATTCAAATTGGAGAGTTATCACTTGGTCTTCTAGGGTTGTTCACAATCCGCTTCTTCATTTATGAAAGTGAAATTAAGTTCAAGAATATTGTAATATTAAGAAGATCTGAAATAGTATAATCTAACAACAATGATTGCACTATATGGCTTTGAAATGTAAATTCAACATACAATATTCAATGAAAATATCAAGTTCTCTAAACATTATTCTCCAGCTCTCATTTGCCATGTATTTAAATTTGTTTATAAAATATGTATTGTAACATTAGATCAACAATCATTTTATCAACCTCACACACCATTATATCAGCCTTACATAAATATGATTTTGCAACAATATTCAACCTTTGCACATCAAGTAATCAACAATAGAAATCAACATTGCAACATCAAGCACCCTTACCGTTAACATAACTCATCAACATGACTTATGGCCATTTTACATCAAAACCAGCATTACCAACATTCTCCCCCTTTGGCATTGATAGAAACACAATGATCCTCTCCCTTTTTCCGAGAAACATTTCTCTTTTTCTAACCTCCCCATTGACATCAATGGAAAGGGGTTTGATTCAGAATCTTCTTGCTCTTCAAATGGTGGTATCTGAATACGTGCTTTGATTTGAGAACAATAAAGATTTCTCAAAGTGTTTAAGATTTATGTTTCATATTTTATCTTTAAACATATTTGTAATCCTTTGAACTACTTTGTACTTTTGATCTAAGCCAGTCATATCACCATTACCTAGAGGAGTTTTCGTATGCCGAGGAAACCTTCTTTTCTGCACGTACCACACAAGTTTTCATAGCAACTCCAATCTTTTGAGCTTTGGAATGATTTGATCATCATATTCAATGTAAAATATCATTCTTTCCAGACTTTGACTATACTGACCCTGAAGATGCCATTGTGAATACTGTGCTATGTCTTTCACTGTCAAAGTTTTATGGCTTACCATAATTTTAAACAATTTCCATTTTCGAATTGTTGCCAGGGTCACATCGTTGTAATGTACAAATATTTGTGGCCTGCACCAACCTCCTTGTACTCTTCAACAAACTACCTACATCAAGAAACCTGGAGATGCACCAAAGGTATCAACGTTTGAAGACCTGGCATGTGTTCAGTTGTGATGGTCAGGAACGTGGTTTTAGTTGAAGTGGCCCTCCACAGATGAAGCATAGAGGGAGCTCTACCCTGTAAAAATTCCTTTGACTGAATCTGAGGCTGTTGAAGATCCACTTTTCACATCGCTGAATTCACGTCTATCGAGGATCTTTTGCCCCCACTAAATTCGAGGCTCTACTAAAGGAAAACTTAAGTTGGATATTCTCCCGCTTAACAATATTTCCATAGTATTTCCAACAATACATGAACAATACATGGTAATTATGCTTGATCCTGACACTGATTACACTTGTAAGTGTGAAAACAATGTAGGCTGCGTAGAAGACCACATATTGAACTCACACACACCACAATGCTTTTCTTTCACCTAGATATACTTGCATTACATCCATGTAACAACAATTTCTAATGAGACCTATAACAATCCACAAACAAGAGAGTAGAATATAATGGTATTGACGTAAAATAATAATGGCTACAGGCCCTCCGATCCATTCCAACTGCACAATAGCCCATGGCACAACCAACACTACTTTGATTAAGGCCGTGATAATATTATCTAATGCAGTCCCTATCGTGCCTTGAATTCATTGATTAGCCTCCTTGTTTGTTTGAGCGCATATAATTTTATTCATTGCAACGCATCTCTCTGCACTATCATCTCTGGTACACTTTTTTTTTTCAGAAGAGAAAAACAGAAACATGTCTTCATTAGATGTGAAGATCGTTTTACATCAGCTTACATCTATCGCAGGCTTTGTTTGAGCTGGTTTGTAAACTCCATACATAAAACCAAAAACTTGCCACTGATATGTCAACGGAACATTACACTCAAATATATGCTCATGTTGGGAGCAAAAAACATAACAAACAAGGATAGAGATACAAAGTACAAAATTTATGGGTAAGAAAACCGAAACATCTCTCCATCAAATCTCAAAATAATCTTGGCCACAAATGATACCATCCCCACATATTCATAAACCATATGCCCATCTGAGAGAGCCATACCGCGCTTGGAAAGAGTGTGCGCCTCCAGGTTTTGTTCCGGGTATACATCTGAAATGACACATCAGGTATGGAAGGCTTCAGATCTCAGATTCGCTGCATCCAGTAGCATAGAGGGGGACATCCAGATCACACGGGCCCTGTATCCACTGAATTAGGGTTCTTGATGTATTTATTTCCAGGTTCTTGTCTTCTTCTCTCAACAATCTTTCATTCTTTCTATCTTGCTAAATTGTCCTGGACCCCCTTTGGGGTTTGAAACGTCGACTCAATGAACAGAAGATTATGGACAATCCGGATCATACCACTGCAAAAAAACATCCACAGAAGTCTAAAATCTAACCGATCATAGCCTTCTCAATGCCAATTCCAGAGGCACATTGAAGAGCACTCCATAAAGAAATCATCTCTGCCCTGCGCTTGTCTCCAGACCCACCAGACCAGAAAAACGATATAGAGAAAAGGGCTCAATACAAAGATATACACCATAGTCACATTTTCTCCCTGCAGATGCACCGTCAAAGAAACATTTGTGGAATATCTCATCAAATCAACCAATGTGACTGATTGAGAAGGAGCCTTGAGATGCCATGGACTAATTTATGTTCAGTAGAAAGTACCTAAATCAGAGTTATTGCCATAGATCTTCCCTGAGATCTGTTTTGTAGATATTTTGCCTTTAAATACAGCCCTGAACAGTGTAATAAAAAAAGGTGGTGGTTGGTTGGTTGGTTGGTTAATGCGCTCCAAGAGAGACTCGCTCTGTATCTGATATGTTTCACTTAATCAAAGATTGCTGAAAGCTTGGAGAATGGACTGTTTGATGTATTGTTAATGTCTCTGAAGAGTGAATGAGGGAAATCTTGTGCTGCTTTCTGAATCAATAAGTGTTCCTTACCTCTGTTATTTCAATTTCACATATGCTCAAGTCACAGAACAAAAATTTGGTTTAGAATTTGCTTACCTGCACTCTATACTTAGTTTTTGTGGCTTCTTAATGTTTTCTTCTTGATTTAGGCATAAATATGGATTCCTTATGGCTCATATTTGCTCTATTTCACATATGAATGACTGTTATCTGGGAATTCT
>APFE030733192.1:0-21917 GCA_000404065.3 Pinus taeda | reverse complement strand
ATCATACCATTTTTTTTAGGTTAGGTTTGTCTTGTATCTTTAGTTGGTAACAAGTAGATATTTGTGAAGACATTTTCTAGAAATAGTTAGGGAATTAATTAATTCACTCGAAATACTATAACTCTAAATGTAGAAAGTTATAACATTATTGACTATGTGAATGTCAAGATTCAACAGTAAAATTTGTTAAAAAGCAATTGCAATGTGGATGGGATTTAATTGATAAAATAAACAAAATCATTTTATGCCTTATTTTCTACCTCATCTTACAAGTGGGATACAAAGATTTATTGATATTTGGAGTAGAAAAACCATTATTTTGAGTTGGAGAGCTCGTACACCATTGATAATATGAGGGAAAATATTTGACACAATGATATACATATTTCTTGGTGATGTTTAATCTTCCTAGCAAGCAAGTAGAAAATGGTTGTTGCTTAGGTTATTATAACATCTAAAATGAATCAACTCTTCACTTGGGTTTGTGTCTAAGAGATAAAATCCATATCATGGTCAAAACTACAAGTAGGAAGAAAGTTACTCTTGAGGTTGACAGGTTAGATAACTTTAACAAAGTTGAGGCCAAAGTTCAATACAAGGAAACATTTTCTTGAGATTGTAAAAGATTGATATTTGTTAGAAAGAAGTGAGAAGATGATAGCATTGTGGTCAATTATAACATTTATAAGAATCTATACTAATTCTTTGCCTTAATCTTCAAGGGGTTAAGAGGGGAAACAATATCTAATTTATTGCATTCTCTTGTGAATACATCAATCCTTTGTAAGCACCAACTTATAGTAATTGTTGGCTCCAACATGAACTCAACCATCACTACACCAGAACATGGACTTCAAATTAGGCCTGAGCTAGATATTCAAAGACATAACTCATACCTAAAACATGGCCTTCAAACATCAAAGCATGTCCTCTGAAACTCGGCCTTCAAACCACATAACTCATCCCCTTAAACTCAGATTTTGAAAAGAAAGTATTCATCCTTGAAAAATATAAATAAAACATACAAAGGATCTTCCCCAAGCAAAAAGACAAAAATCCTTCAAATATGTGCCAAAAACCTTCCATAGAGAACTACTTCAACATAGATGCACTTCACTTCTTCTTAGTTCATGAGGTATGAACCTCAGACCTTCTCCCTGGGTCTACTAAAACTAGAACCAAATTATTGAGTCGAGTGGTTAGAGAAGTTAATTTTCACACCTATTTATTTGTGTTTGGATTTTGGGTTAGGGTTGACTTGTCCACTAGTTGGGATGACTTGCTCAATTGGCATAACATATAGTGAGTATTAAAAAATTCATTTATCCTCAACTTTGAGAATTTATAAAGAATTCCATATATGATTGGAACGGTCGTGGAAACAACTTTCTAAAAATATATCTTATGCTCCCATTTGAGCTGGGTATTTGGAGAAAATTAACCTTCAAAGGTAGAGTACCTAATCAGTTGGGTCATATTACAAAAATATTTGATATCTCCTCATTCCTATAGAATTAGAGGGAGTTCCATATAACATTGGAAAAGTATCATAATATCTTATTTGACTATATAATTTACTCTTTCATTTGGACAACCTTTGACACCAACATCAACCATTTTCAACACTCACCACTTCTAAGTTAAGAAAATGAAGAATCTTCTATTCTGCATGTGTTGTGATGTCCATATGAGCGAGCCAGTAATAGGTCTAGTTTTATGGTGATTGGTTTGCAAATACCCATTAGATGAAATTTCAAATGTCAGTGGAACAAGATGATCCATGTTCATGTTCTAATTTTCTCTCTTCCATTTGGTTACTGCCATTTGAAGGGGATTAAATTTGTTATAATTCTCGACCCCATTACGAGCAACTTGTCTAGCATAACACTGATACCAATATTCTCATCATGATTTGGCCTTTCTTTCCTCCATCCCAAGTTACCAAACCTTATATTCACTATGATGTTCATATCATCTAACCTCATATCGGACTCTTGGATTCCATGCTAAAGAAAAGCAAAATCCTCTGCCATATGTGCATTGTAACCTGAAGGTATAATTCAGTGGAGGAAACCAACACATTGATCTGAAGAAAAGAAGAAAATAAGCATGATGGGAGAGATATTGGCCTCTAAAGGTTGGGAGAAGCAACTATGGTGATCTGAAGCATTTAATATTAAAATGAAACATGGGCCTATAGTGTAAGACCTCAAAATAAAACAGTCATGTCCAGTGATTCCCAACAATGTAAGGCCCACCACTCTTATTGCTATGCTACCTCTTGATGCCATTGATCCTACTCCAAAATTGTACACCGGTTGGGTTTAAGCTCATTTGTGAGCAATTGCTAGTGGTGGTGCTAAGCTATTTTTCCTCCTCTTTTTCGCTCCATGCATCCTTGGCTACCACCCTTGAATGTTAATCAGGTGCTTAATATTTAGCTCAAAACCTCAATGACCGCACCCCTCGGAAAAAGGATCTGAACGCAAATCGTTTCATTGAAAATCGAGTTCTTATGAGGAAGATGTCACGTTCCGTCCGCTTTTCCAAACAGAAGAAATTTTTAAAAAAATTTCACAGTCAATAGTCTGTATTGCTGATGTGGCAAGTGACTGTGCAAGGTCAACATTGGTCAACAATCCAATTAGGCCTCAAAAAGTGTCATATTTTTGTTAGTTATCAAATATGGTGACGTTGCATGATTTGCCTTGTTAATGGGGGACGAATGAGGAGGGGACAAGTGGCAAGCCTAGAGGTTGCCACGTCTCCCTCCCAAAAGGTCAGCTCAGTGCGCAGTGGAACAAATTTTGTGGCAGGCTGGGTGGTCGAACATGGGACCTGTACTAAACAACCACAACACATTTCCATTACACCACCACATTAAAAGTTAACCGTTATGTTTACCGCACCTATTTCAAGTTTAATGTAATGCAAGTTGGGGGTTAGATGGGCCAACCCGCAGGCCAACCCTCCCATGTGAACGCTCCATTAGTGGTTACGGTCATATGTATTCAACAGTCACCATAAATTGTGCCACATAAACCATGACCATTAGCATTATTCCATTGCATGTGCCCGCCTCCACCAACACCACCGAAGTTAACGGTTATTAAAAATGTGGTTTGCGTTAATCACGTTTAGTGGTTAATTAAGTGCGTTTTAAAATTAATCAACTCTAGTTTAACTTGGCAGAAATTATGGCAGACCTCCAGAATTGGTGTTAACTCCAATTTTAGTGGAGTCAATTGGAGTTCCTCCAGTTTTAGAGGATGTTTCCTAGGGAAAGCTTTTTTGACCACAACTGGAGCAAAATTTGAACAAATTGAGCTAAAAAAAAGGTGTTCCTAGCTAATTTGAGCATCCTGAACACATTGAATAAGGTTTAAGGAGCAGTATAGCTTTGTAAACAAATTTTTTTTTACCACATTGAGCTAATACAGAGGCCCAGACCATGGACGCTAGACCAAGGAGATGTAGCCTACGACGGGTGAAATCCTTCATCGAAACATTGTGTTAAGAGTTCATGTTGATGGTTTGCTGTACTTTTCATTAATTATTTTCAACACTTGTTTTTAATGCTATTTTTCTCATGTATTTCACCTAAAACTTGATAAACTTTACATGTTTCTAATCATGAACACCATAAGAGAAACATGCACAAGAAGCAATTGAAAAGCATTTGCTTGGAAATCTGAAATTGAAATTAGCACAACAAAAAAAACATTCAACAACATATCAAGTAGCTCAACAAGTTGAGTTTAGAGAGTGGGAGAATGTGAAAAACTATCAACTTCCAATTTGAAAATGCAATCATTGAAATCATATTGAACTAAGTGGAATATTCAAAAATCATGAGAACTTAGTCAGTTACAACTACCTCACATGGAAATGGTTGTAGATGAATGACTTACTTAATGTATTTGAATCCCAAAAGACGATATCTAATATAATGCACTGCAAAAACCCCTCAATACTTAAATAGTTCAATACTCTAAATTAATAATTTTGAAAGACTTTGGATTCATGTAGAATGTCTTTATAGGATAAGAAACAACAATATATCGGTAGGTCAATAGAAAATTTATGATATAAGAAAGTTGAAACACTACCCACAATATAATTTTCCAACTGCAACAATTTTTTTAACCATGGTAGTATACCTTCTCTATAAATAATTTAAACTCGAGATGACGTACCTGTAGAGAATGTTTAGTAACATTAATTGGAAAATATTTTTTACATTGAAACGAATCCACTAGACTTTGCAGCGACCAATCATTTACATGTGTCCATAAAAAAAGATATCATAAATTAGGTAACTCACAACAGTTGTAATAGCCGAAGAATATACCTACCTAAAAGACACCATAGATGCTTGCCATACCACAATCCAGTTAGAAATATGAACATGTTGAAAGGTATGATATTTGTTGAACTTTATTAAAAAGAAAAATATGTATCATTTAAAATATAAAATAAACTTTACATGAATTTAATAGTATGTAATTTTGGTTTTCCAAAAGGAAAATGACACATGTATTCCTTGTGAAAATGCATATCAATGGATTCCAAAAATAACTTCATAAGTTACCTTCATAGCACTACCAACTTCCCCTGATGGGGGTGCACATGCATTGGTACAAATGGCATGTGATCGGCCATCCAGGCCTACCTCCCCTCCATGTGAATATTAATGTTGCAGTGATGACAAGACTCGATACTTACTCCTCTGGCGTGACACTCCTCCTCAAGCACTTTGAGGATAAATGTGAACCTTTGTACATGATTTAGCTCAATTTGACAGTTTGGGCAATGAGTTTGGCTAGTAAGGAGTTTGATAGCAATCAGGTTTGTCTTTATGGTGCCTCACAGGGGCTATGGCCTTGGGTGAGGAAGAAAAAGGACACTTGTAGTAGCTTGAAGTGGCTCGACATTAGTCTCCTAGTCTACCCTTGGGACCATGGTACAAAGACAGTCAAAATTCTAGTTCTTCTCCCTCGCTTCTATTGGCAACAAAGACTTTGCATCACTCTGCTAGCTCCTGGACCCTCTCTTGCCGCCACAGATCTTTACAAGTGCATGGAGTTTTATTCGGCATCTGGTATTTTATGCTTTTAGGTCGGGTCTCGCCCTTAGCACGAATGAAATTTCAGTCTCTCGGCCAACATTTGGGGGTGGGGGTTATGTTGATGTGCATCCTTGGGGAGGTGTCTTAAAATTATTTTACTCTGGAACCTATGTTGGGTAAAATTGAGCCCTTCTCACCTTATTTGGTAGTACTATAGCAGCGTTGGATACATTGTAGCACCCCTTGTAATGATCCCCATCCGCCTCCTAGAAATTTTGTCAATAGTTCTGGTTTCTTCTTGTGTCTGTCCCAACATGCTAAGGCCATATAGCCATATGAAAATAATGTATGTAAATTGTGTACGTTGGTACTCTCCAGACCCCAATCTCAGAAAGTTTGGTTGGAATGAGGGAGTGGGCGATGTTGAGAGCATTTTTGTACGCTATTTTATTTTGAACATCTAATGAAAGCCATTTTGAAAGGAAAAAAAAAGGAACAACGACAATGATACTCTCATTTCCCTATGGTGTTAAAAATGGCATGTAGATCATCGAATTTATTGAGCTCAAAATATGCCTTCCCCTCCTCTTTAGCAAAGTTGAACTTCATTACACTTGTCGGATTTACTAGATCAGATGGCTATGACTCCCCGCTGACTTCATCACTTTCAAGGATGAGCCCTCGACCCGCTTCCCAGGCTGTCGGGTTGTGGCATTACCTCTATATATTGTTGGGCGACGAAAGTTTGAGAAGGTAAGTGGGCTCGTGAGAAGTTACAAGTGAATAGATTAGCTTTTGTGAAGGAATTGTTTGTTGCAAACATGTCAAGCGATTGCGCAAACTGTGACTACGCTGACAAGAACCACTACACGTATGTTTTCTTTTAGTCTCAATTTCTTATCAATCTCTCTTCCTTTTCCTTTTAAAATTTCGTGTCATTTTTCACGATTTCAAATTTAGCTACATCTGAGCTCATTCGATTTTGTGTTGTTTTGTTTCAAAGTAAAAAGGGCTTCCAGATGGACGGTATTGTGGAGACCACTTATGAAATGGGGTATTGAGTTATATGTATTAGTTATAAGTTTCATTTCCATGGTTTCGAAATGATATGATAATTGAATGTATTTGGATTTGATGTGAACATGCATGGTGGAAATGTATCTATGGAGAATGAATGCAAGTGCGGCCCCAACTGCCAGTGCGGTTCTTGCAGCTACCACACCTGATTCAAAATATAGTCTCTTCAATGGTGGTTTGCAATACGGGTGTTATAAGTCCAATATAATCTCTTCAATAATAGTTGTCTCTCCAATTGGAGTGTAATAAGTCCAGTATTTTCCACCAGGCATGATGTTACTATACTAGGACTTTTAAATAAAGACTCAATTTACATAGATTTGGGATTTTTAGTGTCGCTTGTATTGTTCGTGGCATGCCAATTACTATGATACTCACCTTAAGCCATCTTTGACGCTTTTGGAAAAAATTATCTCTGGTTTGTATTGCAGGGTGAACCATATGGGGAATTCCAATTATGCAATTGAGGGATACTATTAATTGCGTTGATGTTTAGGTGCGCGAAATTTCCTTATGGGGAAGTTCATTTTTCGGAGTTCCTCTACACAATGATTCTTTGGCACAATGAAATTCAAAGTGGTGGTATCTACAAAGAATACTACGTATAAAAATTATTTGGAAGTTTGAGATCTTAACATTAATCTTTATATAATAATAATATGTTCCATACTTAATTCTTTTTTCAATACAATTTCTTAATTGTATGTTTCAATCGTACATATACTGTAATTTATGGTTGTTATTAATGATAAAACTTTTGAACCAAATTTCCCTTTTAGATAACACTTAGGCTTGGTTGATTAAATGGTCCATATGATATTGTGTAGTGATTTTTTGAACTTCTTTTGGTACATTTCGTGGTTATAACATCCTTGTACTCGTAAAACGACACTCTTGGGTCGTAGTCACACACACTACACTCGTTGCACTTGGGGAATGTGTATAAAGTGATGTTTTCATGTATAGTCATCATTGTTCAAGTATATTTAAGTTTTCTTGAGGATTTTGTATGTGTCGTGTGTGGTTCTATGTCTAAACTCATCATGTTCACCCCTCACCTCATATTTCAGACTTCGACAAATATTTGGCTTCAAAGTAAACTCATTAAGGCGAAGAGCACACAAGCACACTATGAAGCCTTTACGGGGAATCCTTCATTTTTTGGAAGAGAACCATGCACCCTCCAAGGGCACAAGGCTCAAAATAATGGGGTTTCTACTCAAAATCTCAATAAAGCTTTGTATCCCACCTCTAGGATGAGGTAGCAAATGAGGCATAGAAATATTTTGTATATTTAATGAATTAAGGCTCATGGATCCTCCAATTGCTTTCCAACAAATTTTAATGTTGAATCTTGAATTTCACATTGTCAATAATTCTAGAACTCTCTACATTTAGAGTTATAGTATTTCTAGTGAATTAATTCCCTTACTCTTTCCAGAAAATGTCTTCACAAATATTATTCATTAGAAACGAATGACACAAAACAATTTAACCTATTCTAAACAAAAGAAGTGGTATGATAAAGTCAAACAACTATTGCAATAAATAAATTCATAGAAGTAAGATATAAGTTTTACTTCTCTATTCCTAGAACTACAAATGAACTTCACTTCCAATACCAAGTTTGTAGGTAAATCGCAAAAAAAAGGTGTGACAATATACAAAGTTCCAAAATATATTATGTTCATGAAAACTAATTCAATGATATTTTACTAAAATCACAACTCCTTGGGTCTATTTCAGAGACAATGAAATCCAAAATATGTATCATGCATAGCCAAAGTGCTAAATATGTAACCATATATGTATCATGCATAGCAAAAGTGCTAAATATGAAACGATTTCATGTGTTGCAAAATTTTCATGAAACTAATTTAGGGATATTTTAACCAAAATTCCTACTCTTTGGGTTATTTCAAACAACTAAAAATGAAAATAAGTACCATCAGGTAAGACATACTAAGGTGGTTTTTTTTTTATTAGTTGCTTCCTTGTTTTCAATTTCCTGTTGGGCATAACTAGAGGGCTCAACATGTAGACATTTCTTCTATTTTGAGAGAAAAATATTTTGTTCTTTTTTCCAATAACGATTATAGGGTGCTAAGGAAAACAACTCAAAAATAAAAAAGAACGCAAAAGAAGAAAATAAAGGATTCATCTAAAGATGCTGAGAACTACTTGTATATACAACACAAAAAGATATTTATGATTACCATAAGTTGTAGGTAAAAGTAGTTGTGACAATTTAGAATAGGTTCTCTTCAACTTAGTTTCAAATTGGATGGTGAAATGATTAAACAAATAAATTCAAAAGATAAACCATGTATGCAACTCTAGACAAAACAAAAGAAAATATTATCATTTTTCTTCACTGCAACACATTAACTTTTGAAGATGACAAGATAACAAAATTCCAAAAGAATGATTCCAAGTTATGCCATATAAGGGATATATGTAGTCATGACATAAAATGTTTGTTACAGGTAATCAATGATGAACGATAAAAGTTGTGAGAAATCACTAAGCATTGTACTTTATCTATATAGTAAAAGGTTTGAAATTATTTGTAATCTATCATGCCTCAATATTGTAGAGTACCAACCTAATAACATTTTATGCAATGATATGTGTTACTATGACTTTTTATAAATTATAAGCGAAATAATTAATTATTGAAAAATGTTGTGTTACGCTAATAATGTAGCTTAGCTATTCATTTTTGTTCAAAATGAGATACTCCAAATAGCATTTTGAATTAATGAACCTACCAAAAAATAGGAAAATACTATCAAACAAGACATTGACCACCATCCAACATGGTCACGCATACACAAGGCTTGCCATTACCAAAACTGGATCTAGATCCACAATATATACCAACACCAACAATCTTCCTAGAGCCAAAGTTGCTCAATTCCTTGACATCAATGTCTACAATGAAAATTGAGTATTAGAATAGTTTGCATGAATATTAAATAGGAACATGCAATCAAGCAAATTTAATATGATTTTAGTTTAAGCACTTGTAAGTTTGATGGTGAAATACATACTCAAGAAAACTATTAAGCACATATGATTGAATAAAAAAGTGCGTAGGAAAAAGAAATCATAAATTTCAAAAAGCCATATCAAATTGAGACATTGAGAATAGTAGCCGTGCAAAAGAGGAAAAACACTGAAAGGTTGCTTGCCTACTAAAAATTTGTTAAGCCTTCTGTAATTTGCATATCTTATTAAGAAATTAAAAATAAAAATAAAATGTTTCTCAATAGACTAACTATAAAAATAAAAAAACAGTGATAATTGACTAAATAATAATTAACTAATATATACATATATATACTTCTTTATTGGCAAGATGTGTGTTTTAGATTTAAAAAAGTATGAGTAGAAGGAAAAAGAATAAACAACAAAAAAATCAAAATCAAATATAGAAAGTGCGAGAAATGAAATTTAAAAAAAACAAAGGCATCAACCCATCCTTTTATGCAAAAAGAGAAAAGTGCACGAATTGAAATTTAGAAAGAAGGGAAGAGAGAGTAGGGATTTTCTCAACTATTGTAGAGGAAGTGGAAGTAGATGCGGGGAAACTCCATAGCCATTGAACGAAGTTGGGGAATTGAATTGCTATATATATATATATATACATATTGAGTCTTATCTAGTCTGCTATGCTTTGAGTTTGGGTTTGTCTGTGTCTAGGTCTAGTTTGAGTTGGTCGATCATGTTATATATGTGTGGGTATGGGGTGTGGGTATGGGTAGTGGAGTTGTTTAACATTTTTTTGGGGCTCATTAATTATCTCCCAGAAATGGTATGAACATATATTTGGGCTCATCGATTATCTCTCTAAGAATGGTATTGGTGTAACCGAGCCCAAAAGGCCTACACTTTACACTTTACACGCGGAAGGAAAATGTATACGTGGCAAATAAAAATCTTAATTGTGTTTGTGCGCGGGATTTTTATGTGAGTTGGTAGCTAGAGAGTTAATTCCTGCAGTAAATATCTGTACTCCGTCTCGAGACTGCTCCCGCTTGCCCTTCGCGCCTTAACCCTTGTTCATTATGGCATGCTCTGGATTGTTCATTCGTTATTTCTGCTCTGAGGTTATCTGTTCTGGTCGAGGGTTTCTTGGTTTCTTCTATAGAATGCTATATACTCTACTCTGTTGGTATGTGCAAATCCTTGTGTGGGCAAACTCGGCCCCTCCTCTATTCAACCTGCTTGCAATTTGAATGGAAATGGCGTTTGGTTTTGATGGATATTCAGCTCGGTTCCGTGGTTTGACCTCGGTGAGTATTTATGTTCTTTCCTTCCTTACATGCGCGGATTTCTTAAGGTATTTGTTAAGCACTTTTTGCTGGTTGTTATATCTTGTTGTTTGTGTGTATCTCGTGATTCTCAGTCAAGGTTTTCTAGCCGTTTTTGGAAATCACTGTGGTTTTGCTATGTTTTATTGGAACCTTGTTGTCTCTGGTTCAAATCTATTTGGGTATTATCTGCTTGCTGTTGGTTGGATCTCTCACAGTGCGGCACTGTATTTGCCTTCGAGCACAGGACTTTTCGGGAGCACGTCCTTTGTTTGGAATAGGTAAATACTCCTGACCCTGTTTCAATCTTGCTCGGATTCTCTTTCTAGAACTAACCCACTCTGCTCCTCTGGTCTACAGTCACCCAAATTCTTCAGGATGTCACACGGTTGTATTCGGCTTCGCTCTCCCAGGTAATTTCACTGTATTTCTAATTCTCCAAAGGCGTTCACACTTTTTCTTGGAATTCCCCTCGCTGCTTTCGTTGTAATGTAGATGGGTTGATGTTTGCAGGTCGCTGTTGGCAACCTGGGCGGCGTATCCTCCAGTATTTAGCTTGTACAGTCGCTTATTTTCTTGGGTAGGCCTCAATCCCAAATGTCTGGTTGTAGTTTTGCTTAATGTTAAAGTTCTGTGATCTTGCTCAGGTCCTTCGGTCGCTGTATGAATTTAACTTGGTTGTATTTCTTTTGTTTGCTCCTGTATTAAGTTTTACAAGAGATGGGAGTCATTGTCGGTCGGTTTTGTCAAACCCTAGTTCAGGGTTTTCTGGTTTATAAAGTTTTTCCGACTATATGTCGTACTTTACTCTATGTATGGTAGCGGACTTTGTTTTTTCAATGGAGTCGTTCTGGCTTTAACAATAGTCACTGTATTTGTGGTCCTTTGACTTTATAAAATGAAATTTATGAAAGGAAAAGAAAATATACAACATCCTTACCTCTTTGCATTTGTATTCCGCCTTTATTCTGTGATTGGTCTTTATGACTTCAAACACTAGAAAACGTTGAATCTTGTACGCAATTTCTTCACCTTTGATTTCTGGGTGTTATATGCCGAGATTCCTATTCGACAGTGTGCAAAAACAATGTTAAATAAATGTATGGTTGTCTGTCATTTGCGACTGTAGATTAATGAGACTTCATCCGGTTGTTTAATATTTGACTATGACTCATATTTGAATGCTTGCAACAAAAATTTTATAAATATTATTTTTATTGTAGTTTATCAGGCCGTAAAGAAAAAAATTTCATTTAGGCAAATATTAATAAAGATGATACAGATGGACAAATAACTTTCTTTTTTGAATGCTTCTGACTGTCTCTATTTCTCTTCTGCTATCATTCAACTGAACCCTCTCCTGTTACATTTGATTTGTTTATATTTCTCTATTTTCAGTTGATCTTTACAGTTAATCCAACTGATATAGAATATGGTTACATAAATACTATTTTTGTTAATAATTATTATCACTTGGCACTTCAAGGCTTGGAGGAACAGTTGGTTCTTATTTCCCTAATTTAACGGACCATTCCTTAACTAATAACTGAGCTACAGTAATTCAAACTGAAGTAAAAAGAGATGTCTAAATTCACTGACTCTGTAAAACAAACTAAAAGAAAAATTATTACAGTAAAAATTTAAACAATCCAATCGATCAATAGCCTTTGAACCTGGTTGGAATTTTTCCCAATTACGGTGAGCTGGATGCTCCTGCATCAGGCTCTCGGGGTGAAAAGAGATCATGACTCCAGTTCATCAGCTCCTCGACCGACGTTCCTGTTTTTCAAATCTGCCTGGCATCAAGCCATGAGCTGTCCTCAATCGGACGGTTCTTCCACTTGACCAGGTACTGAAAATAATTTTTCCATCGAGTAAGTCTAACTACCTGAGTTTTGAGGATGTCTTCGATCTCAGGGGGTTGGACATAAGGCATCTGCCTTTTCCAAGTTTCTCTGTCTTCTTGGGTGTTCCGCGTGGATTGTCTGGGTCCATCTTTCTTTTCCTCCATCAGATTGCCTGTATACGGAAACAGATCTGCCACATTGAAGATAGGTGAAATGCCTATTCCGGGTGGTAGTTGTATTTCGTAGGAATTTGTCGAAAATTTTCGCAAGATCTTACAAGGTCCTATCTTTTTGTACTTTAGTTTATTGTACGTACCCTTAGGGAAACGTTCCTTACGCAAGTGTACCAGGACTTCGTCCCCCACCTCAAAATGAACTTCTCTTCTCTTTAGATCTTCATGTTGTTTATATTTTGAGTTGTTTTCCTGTAATTTTGCTTTCACCTGTTCGTGTAAATCCCTCATTGCATTAGAAAAATCTTCTCCACCTGCACTCTGTCGTTCTTGTAAACCAAGATCTCGAAGTTCATGCACTCCACGAAGGTGCATGCCCTATAGGATCTGAAAGGGACTGAGACCTGTGCTACGATTTGGCGAATTGTTATAAGCAAACTTTGCTTGCGCTAGCACTCGGTCCCACATACGTGAATTCTCCCCGACTAAGTTTCGTAACAGGTTTCCTAAACTTCTGTTCACAACCTCTGTTTGCCTATTGGTTTGCGGGTGATAAGCAGAACTATAGCTTAATTGGGTGTTCATTTTTTTCCATAAGGTACGACAAAAACGTCCCGTGAACTTCACGTCCATGTCTGATAGGATGGTTGTTGGTAACCCGTGTAACCTAACAATCTCATTAAAAAACAAGTGGGCCACGTGAGTGGCGTCACTAGTTTTCCGACAAGGTATGAAATGTGCCATTTTTGAGAAACGATCCACCACTACCATCACTGAATCATAACCTTTCTACGTTTTTGGCAGTCCCAAAACAAAATCTAGACTAACTGAATCCCAAGGTCTGCCTGGAACAGGTAATTGCGTATATAATCCTGTGTTCTGGCAGTGTCCCTTCGCTAATTGACACAACTTACACTTCATCACAAAACGTTGTACGTCTCGTCGCATTCTTGGCCAAAAATAGAAATGACTAAGTTGCTCCAAGGTTTTATCTATACCGAAGTGTCCATCCAAACCCCCACTATGTTTTTCGCAAATAATGTTCTCCCTCATGGAACAGTTGGGGATACACAATTGTCCTCCCTTAAATAGGAATTTTTCCTATATATTGTAATATAACCAAGGACTATTACCCCTTATCAAAGGGTTTTGGCACTCCTCATAGGCTTCTTTGAAATCTGTATCTGTTTTGTAAAGATCTCGTAAATGTTAAAAACCCAAAACCTGTACATCACTCTCCTCCAAAAGTAGAGCTTTTCTACTCAATGCATCGACCACCTTCTTTGCCTGTCCACTAATATGTTTCAGCACAAAATTAAAACTCTGTAAGTACTCCACCCATTTGGCATGTTTATGATTGAGTTTGTGCTGCTGCATTACATATTGCAATGCAGAATTGTCTGAAAATAGCACGAACTCGTTCCCTAACAAATAATGCCTCCAGTGTCTTAAAGCCTGTACCAGTGCGAAAAATTGTTTGTCATATGAGGAGTACTTCTGCCTACTCTCATTCATCTTTTCATTGAAAAATGCTACAGGCCTGTCCTCCTAACTGAGTACAGCCCCGATCGCTGTTCCGCTAGCATCACAACGTAACTGAAATAATTTTTGAAAATTTGGTAGCCTGAGAATCGGTCTTTCCGTAATCTTCCTTTTCAATAGTTGAAAAATTTTTTCTGCTGCTTCTGTCCATCGAAAAGGGTGGCTGGCATTTTTCATGGTCTCTAACATAGGAGCACAAATTCCACTAAAATTCTTAATAATCTTTCTCTAGAAACTTGCCAATCCATGGAAACTACGTACCTCAAATAAATTTTTCGATGACAGCCAATTTACTATTGCTGTTATCTTTTCCGGATCCATTTTTAATTCGTTTTCTTGCTATCACAAATCCCAAATAAATTAATTCTCTTTGTAGAAACGTACATTTCTTTAAATTTATTAATAACTTGTTCTGCTGTAGTTTTTCCAACACTTTGCGCACATGCCAGAAGTGTTCTTCTTTCGTCTTGCTGAAAATAAGGATGTCATCTAAATAAAATATTACAAATTCCCCAATATACTCCTTCAACATCTCATTCATGAGCCTGATGAATGTGTTGGGTGCATTGCTCAACTTGAATGGCATAACCAGCCATTCATATAATCCCTCATTTGTTTTAAAAGTTGTTTTCCACTCGTCTCCTTCTCGTATCCGAATCTGGTGATATCTGCTTTTTAAGTCTATTTTTGAGAAGTAAGCTGCCCCACTTAAACAGTCCATCATATCATCCATACACGGTAACAAATATCTGTACCAGATGGTGATTTTATTGATGGCCCTAGAATCGGTGCACATCCACCACTCTCCTCCCTTCTTGGGGGAGAGGATTGTTGGCACAGCACATGGGCTCAAACTTTCTCTGATTAAACCTTTTTCCAATAGTTCTTGCACCTGTTTCCTGATTTCCTCATTATCCTTGGGGCTCATTCGATAGGCTGCTTTATTTGGTAAGCTGGCTCCGGGTATAAAGTCAATATGGTGGCTGATACTCTGCTTGGGGGGTAACTTGTCTGGCAAGTCGTCCACTACAATATCTGTAAATTCTTCCAACATTCATTGTATTTCCATGGGTAAATCTATTATCTTTCTATGTAAGAGGACTGTCCTTGTCTTTTTGACTACAACATAACTTATTTCACTATTCTCAACCTGTTTTAAAAATTGTTTTCCGCTCATTAGCAATGCTTTGGTTTCGTTTGCTTCAGTTGTTTCCTTGTCTTCTCTGATAGACACAAGGGTATGCCTGACCCCATCTTTCTCGAACTTATAACAGTTCATCACTCCATCGTGTGTCACCTTCCTATCATATTGCGAAGGCCTGCCCAATAATATGTGACATGCATCCATCGGCATGATGTCACAAACAATTTTATCATTATATCGACCTATTTGAAATTCAACCTCACTTTGCTCGTCCACCAGTAACTGGTGCCCCTTTTGTAACCATGAAACTCTATACGGACTGGGGTGTTTTAAACGGTTCAGCCCCAACTTTTCCACCATTTCCGTGGATACCAAATTGTCCGTAATTCCACGGTCGATTATCATCTTACAACACTTACCCTGTGATTTGCAAATTGTCCTGAACAGAGCTTTCTACTGCGTCTGTTCAACACTCTCATCAACTGGTTTCAGTAATACCTTATGCAGCAATAAGCTTCTCCCGTTTCTGGGGCATTCTCTGCCTCTTGAGGGGGTGCTGTTGTTTCCTCTGGTTGCGCCACATACGCGCCTCGCTGTCCAGCTAAATCTGTTTCTGGGCACTCAAACGAACGGTGCCCCCACTTGTGGCATCTATAGCATTGATAACCAGTTCCCCTTCCATGGCCATTTCCTCTGCTGCGTTGGAACGATCTGCCACCTCTCGTTCCATCTCCTTTTTCTTCTGTTCCCGAAGTCCTCGAACTGCTGGCTTCCTCGCTGTTGTTGGTAGTCCGGCCCCTGCCATAGGACTGGCCTCTCCCTCTGGTAGACCCTCGCCCTCTCCAGGCATTCAATCTTCGGTTAATTTTCTCCTGTGCTTTGATTGCGCTCTGGTATGCCTCCTCAGTATTATTTGGAGACAAAATACTTATTTCATCCAAATTATCCATCCTTAGTCCATTAACATATCTGGTTGTCCTTTCTGCCGTATCCTCTGTATATCCGGCTCGCAAATGCACTCGGTAGAATTCCTCTGTATACTCTTTCACAGTCAGTCCCCTCTGTCTCAAGTTCTGTACCTGTCTATGTAACGCAATTTGATAATCCCTTGGCAGAAATCTGCCCTTCAATTTAGCGACCATCCTTGTCCAAGTTTTAATCGGTGTTTTGTTCAACCTCTTCCTCTCATTCTGGACACTATCCCACCACAGATTTGCATGTCCTTTCAGCTTTGTTGTTGCAAATTTGACTCTACGGTCTTCAGTAACTTCCTCACATTCAAAATACTTGTCCATCTCACTAATCCAATCTAACACAACATCAATAGACAAACTACCATCGTATGTCGGGAGTTCTGGTTTTGGTCTACTGGTCGACAATAAGATAGACTTCAGTAATTTCACTTCTGCTGATTCACCTTCAGGTCCATCTGCTGCCACTTCTACTTCTTCTTCACTCACATCACCCATTTCTGAATCTCTTCTCCTGCCCGCCTGTACTGGTTCCAAACGAGCAGTAAGAACTCTGAGTTCTTCTCGTAATGCCTCATCTGCCATTCTACGAGAACCTCAGCCTCGTGCTCGTCTACCTACATCCATTTTTTTTCAAATCTCTTTAACTCAATGCTCTGATACCACTCTGGGGTAACCTAGCCCAAAAGGCCTACACTTTACACTTTACACGCAGAAGGAAAATGTATACGTGGCAAATAAAAATATTAACTGTGTTTGTCCGTGGGATTTTTATGTGAGTTGGTAGCTGGAGAGTTAATGTCTGCAGTAAATATCTGTACTCTGTCTCGAGACTGCTCCCGCTTGCCCTTCGCGCCTTAACCCTTGTTCATTATGGCATGTTCTGTATTGTTCATTCATTATTTCCGCTCTGAGGTTATCTGTTGTGGTCGAGGGTTTTTGGGTTTCTTCTGTAGAATGCTATATACTCTGCTCTGTTGGTATGTGAAACTCTTTGTACCGGAAAAACTTCGCCCCTCCTCTATTCAACCTTCTTGCAATTTTAATGGAAATGGCGTTTGGTTTTCATGGCTATTCGGCTCGGTTCTGTGGTTTGACCTCGGTGAGTATTTCTGTTCTTTCCTTCCTTACATGCGCGGATTTCTTAAGGTATTTGTTAAGCACTTGTTGTTGGTTGTTATATCTTGTTGTCTGTGTGTATCTCGTGGTTCTTGCTCAAGGTTTTGTAGCCGTCTCTGGACATCACTGTGGTTTTGCTATGTTTTCTTGGAACCTTGTTGTCTCTGGTTCGAATCTAGTTGGGTATTATCTGCTTGCTGTTGGTTGGGTCTCTCACAATGCGGCACTGTATTTTCCTTGGAGCACAAGACTTTTCGGGCACGCGTCCTTCATTTGGAATAGGTAAATACTCCTGTCCCTGTTCCAATCTTGCTCGGCTTCTCTTTCTGGAACTAACCCACTTTGTTCCTCTAGTCTACAGTCACCCAAATTCTTCAGGATGTCACACAGTTGTATTCGGCTTCGCTCTCCCAGGTAATTTCACTGTATTTCTAATTCTCCAAAGGTGTTCACACTTTTTCTTGGAATTCCCCTCGCTGCTTTCGTTGTAATGTAGATGGGTTGATGTTTGCAGGTCGCTGTTGGCAACCTGGGCAGCGTATCCTCCAGTATTTAGCTTGTACAGTCGCTTATTTTCTTGGGTAGGCCTCAATCCCAAACGTCTGGTTGTAGTTTTGCTTAATGTTAAGGTTTTGTGATCTTGCTCAGGTCTTTCGGTCGCTGTATGAATTTAACTTGGTTGTATTTCTTTCGTTTGCTCCTGTATTAAGTTTTACAAGAGATGGGATTCGTTGTCGGTCGGTTTTGTCAAACCCTAGTTCAGGGTTTTCTGGTTTATAAAGTTTTTCCGACTATATGTCGTACTTTACTCTATGTATGGTAGCAGACTTTGTTTTTTCAATGGAGTCGTTCTGGCTTTAACAATAGTCATTGTATTTGTGGTCCTTCGACTTTATAAAATGAAATTTATGAAAGCAAAATAAAACATACAACATCGTTACCTCTTTGCATTTGTATACCGCCTCTGTTCTGTGATTTCTCTTTATGACTTTGAACACTGGAAACGGTTGACTCTTGTACGCAATTTCTTCACCTTTGATTTCTGGGTGTTATATGCCGAGATTCCTATTCTACTGTGTGCAAAAACAATGTTAAATAAATGTATGGTTGTCTGTCATTTGTGACTGTAGATTACTGAGACTTCATCCGGTTGTTTAATATTTCACTGTGATCCATATTTGAATGCTTGCAACAACAATTTGATAAATATTATTTGTATGGTAGTTTATCAGGCCGTAAAGAAAAAAAAATCATTTGGGCAAATATTAATAAAGATGATACAGATGGACAAATAACTTGCTTTTTTGAATGCTTCTGACTGTCTCTATTTCTCTTCTCTTATCATTCAACTGAACCCTCTCCTCTTACATTTGATTTGTTTATATTTCTCTATTTTCAGTTGATCTTTACAGTTAATCCAACTGATATAGAATATGGTTACAGAAATACTATTTTTGTTAATAATTATAATCACTTGGCACTTCAAGACTTGGAGGAACAGCTGGTTCCTATTTCCCTAATTTAACAGACCATTCCTTAACTAATAACTGAGCTACAGTAATTCTAACTGAAGTAAAAAGAGATGTCTAAATTCACTGACTCTGTAAAACAAACTAAAAGAAAAATTATTACAGTAAAAATTTAAACAATCCAATCGATCAATAGCCTTTGAACCTGGTTGGAATTTTGCCCAATTTCGGTGAGTTGGATGCTCCTGCATCAGGTATGAACGTAAATTTCCTTGTAACTTGTTTGGTGCTATTCGAATGAATTAAAGGATGACGTTGCGGGGAAATGAATGAAAAAATGAAAGAGGTGGTTGACATTGCTGTTGTTCAAATTCAAAACCTACCTCGCTAAAGAGATACGTAAAGATGACTTTTCTTTAGCCATTTTTATATTGAATTTAAGGCTCTCCTTCCTCAATAATTTCTATCAAATTTAATTTTTCCTTCATTTCCCCAATTTATCCCTTGCGAATTCAAGCATGAATGGGACTGGGTTTTTAAATGACTTCTCATAGCTTTGTATTTGGTTTTCCTCTATAACCTCTTTTTTTTTTTATTAGTTTAACCCATGGTTCTTGTGTATTGTGTTCTTTGTTTGCTGGGGTTTTGTTTTTTCTCTACTCACTTGTTGTGTATTGAGCCATTTTTATATTGAATTTAAGGCTCTTCTTCCTCAATAATTTCTATCAAATTTAATTTTTCCTTCATTGCCCCAATTTATCCCTTGCGAATTCAACCACGACTGGGACTAGGTTTTTAAATGACTTCTCATAGCTTTGTATT
The DNA here is from genome assembly GCA_000404065.3 of Pinus taeda. Classification (NCBI taxonomy): domain Eukaryota; kingdom Viridiplantae; phylum Streptophyta; class Pinopsida; order Pinales; family Pinaceae; genus Pinus; species Pinus taeda. The sequence goes on along the minus strand of APFE030733192.1, from coordinate 2,369 downwards.
TGGTTTTCCTCTATAACCTATTTTTTTTTTTATTACTTTAACCCATGGTTGTTGTGTATTGTGTTCCTTGTTTGCTGGGTTTTTGTTTTTTCTCTACTCACTTGTTGTGTATTGAGCCATTTGCATTGGTCAGGGATTTAAGAATATGTTTCCTCGTCAATAATTTTACCCTTGTGCTTCGGCCATGGATTTAAGCCTCTGTTTCCTCTTCAATAATTTTACCCTTGTGCATCAGGAATGGATTTAAGCCTCTGTTTCCTCCTCAATAATGCCTCTGTTTCCTCCTCAATAATTTCTATTGTCGTTGTGCATCAGCCGTGGATTTAACCCTCTATTTCCTCCTCGGTAATTTTTGTTTCCCTTGTACTGTGTGCACCAGCCATGGATTTAAGCCTCTATTTCCACCTTAGTAATTTCTATTTCCCTTGTGCTATGTTCATCAGCCATGGATCATGGGTTTAAGCCTCCATTTCCTCCTCAATAATTTCTATTACCCTTGTGCCGCCGTATGCATCTGCCATGGATTTAAGGCAGAAGCTTTTAAATTAATAATAACCTCTTTTGCGTCAACTGGGAATTCTCTGTTATATATAACACTCTTTCGCTTCAATCCTCCGCAATCAGTTTCGCATCAATTGGGAATTCTCTGTTATATATAGCCGTCTTTTGCGTCAATTGGAAATTCTCTGTTATATATAACCCTAGCCCTCTTTCGCTTCAATCCTCCGCAATCAGTTAAATTACATTACAACCTTTTCCTTCTTCGGGATTCAACTCAACAACCACACATTTACCATTCCTACTGCGGTCTCTGGTATTAGTTAGTCCGCGTAGATTTGAAATGGCGGTCCTCTACCATTCGTACACGTTTTTCCAGGAGATAGTTAAAGCTAGATAAAATGAAATTTATCTCTGTTACTTTTACTTTCACACACTGGGTGGAGAAGCCTATGGTGGGTTTTAAAAATAAAAATAATTGTATCATTAAAATAACTCTCATCTTATCTCATATTTTATTTATTTACTATGTATTTTTTGTTTTGTCGATTAATTTTCTTTAAATTGATACCCATGAAATTACATTTTTTTAAGGTAGATTTTACTTTGCAACTTTTATATTTAAAACATGTCATTTCACACTTCAATTATCATCCATTCATATCATAACACTTATCACAACTGCATTTAAACCAAAATGCATTGACTTTTTAAATTCTTTTAAAAGTTCTCCACAAACACAATGTTAAACAATGCATTGAAAAACGCCAAATATCTTTGTAACTAACAAACCATTTTTTTTTATTTGCTATTCATTAGATTTTTAAGCTTTTTTTCTTGTATTGCATTATTTAACATTTTATATATTTATATAATTAAATAAGTAATATATAATATATAATTTTGTTGGTTGAATTCTGAATGGTATGATATATATTTACTTATTCAAAATTGTATATATATGTTTGTGCTTTTGAAAATGTTTTATGTATTTATGCTTATATTTTGAATTGAAATTGTACCATTTTTGTTTGTTTATTTGAAATTGTGTAAGTGTGTATTTAGTTGAATTGTGCATTTGCTTGTTTAAAAGATAAAACATCATGAAAAGTACACATTGTTTGCATTGAGGATTGTCATGAATAATATGTCATAGAGACTCACAAATTGCAAAATTTGAATGAGATACAACTTTATTCTCCATTGATTATCCCCATATGCTAGTTTTAATCAACAATGTTTCATGTTTTCTTCCTTTCTACTCACTTAATTTTTTTATATATTTTCCTCGTTTTTAACTAGAACCATTTTTATTTCTTCTATAAGGGTTCTATCAAGTAGGGGAGATTTTAAGGATGGTTTTTTTTTTTTTTTTTATAAACCTTGGTTATTCTTACTCCTCCCTATTATGCATAATATAACATGTTTGGTTATGTTTTCTTAAAAGTATTGATATTCCTAATGATTTTTAAGCTAAAATATTTTTATAGTATAAATTTTGGGCAAACCATCTTTAGATAAAATAAAAATTAACAAATTGTATTCTTTTGAAAAATCACAGAAAATTAAGCCACTCTAAATGTTAGCCCCAAATTTTTTTTATACTACGTGGTACCTAATAATTGAATATCTTAGTTAGCTTCCTCCCAGTTATGAAGAAGATATATATTTCCTCCCTTCAGGAATTTATCAAGGTTTGTGTTTTTCAAACAATCTTTGTCCTACTAAGAGCTATTATACTATCCTTCACTACTCTCTCTATTTTCTCTATTCGTACATGTGACCCTTGTACATCAAGGGTGATTAAATTCCTTTTCAGTGAGAACTCCGAGATATTCTTGTGTTATACTTGACTACATCAACCATTAAAT
>APFE030733189.1:4435-32896 GCA_000404065.3 Pinus taeda | reverse complement strand
AAGACAAAATTCAAGACCTGCTCCAAGAAGGGAATATGCTTCATAACAGGACCTCCTCCCCCCTCTTGAGATTGAAGATATAGAAAGAATTTAACAAATGTTCAATGTTTTCATTGCCAAACATATGATCACTATCAATATAATTGTCCTCAAAGGAATTAAAGGGATGAATATCAAAGGAATGGGGATAAAAAGAGGAGAGAGAAGGATCATGTTTTTGCTACTGATCTAAATGAACCATATCATAAGAAGAGGCATAGGAAGAATGATTTTGATTCTAAGTACTCATTCTATTCTACCTGTAGGTTCCATTGTAGGTCATGATGAAATATGGTTGATAGGCAACAGTGCCTCTAGGAACATGATTGGAGGTTGTGTAATCCTCACTGAATTGGTTGAAAAGAAGATAAGTCAAAGAGTTTAACTTTGAGATAATTGAAATTAGGAGGTAATGTATCTATTAACAATATTTTATATGTTCTTGGTTTGAATAAGAATTTGTTGTCTATTTCTTCTGTTGAAGACAAAGGATATGAAATTTCTTTCATGGATGGACACATTCTAGTATGGAAAAAGGATGCATGCTTTGAATATGCTAAAGTCACTCGTGTATGAATTGGAGGCCTATATCGTCTTCTTGGATGTTCAATTTGTATAATACCTAGGGGGGATAATAGGGGCCATAGTAATAAATAAGGTGGTTAACTCGTATCATGTAAGGGACCACAAGTAGTTAAAAATAATGTAATAAGCCCATGGCATTAGATAGATGGTATTGAGGGAACCATGGTACCCCTAGGTATACTACACAATTCAAGTCGCACTAATAAACACCTATGATCTTTGTGTATGGCATTGAAGTTATGCTCATGTTCATTATAAAGCATTGTCTAGAATGAAATATTTTGTTAATGGTGTACCAAAAATTAAATTTGATCATGATGGAGTTTTCATGGGATGTTCCTTGGAAAGGATTTTAAAGGAAGATGTACAAGCAGTGACAGTACATTGAAAGGAATATCATAGCTTGTGCACTATGCTGTTTGTGGGAATATGTCCGAGAAGACTTTGGGTGACATGTATTATGTGATGATTTCTCTAGAAAAACATGGATTTATCTCTTAAATACCAAGTATCAAGTGTTTGAAAAGTTCTATGAATTAAAAACACAGGTTGAGAATGCTACAATAAAAAGAATCAAGACTTTATGGTCTGATAATGGTGTAGAATATGTATCCAAGGAGTTGATTGACTTCTGCAAGAATGCTGGAATTAAGAGGGAGATGATAGTTCCCTACTATCTCAACAAAATTCAACTATCGAAAGAAAGAATAGGAACATTATGGAAGCTACCAAGACCATTCTTCATGATCATGGACTACTGGTCTTTCTATGGGGAGAAGTTGCAAGAACAACTAATTATGTTCAAAATAGGTTCCCACATCGAATATTGGACTATAAGAATCTTGAAGAAGTCTTCACACATGAGAGACCAAATGTTTAGAATTTACGTATCTTTGGTTGTCCTATTTATGTTCATGTGCCCTAGGAGAAAAGAAAAAGATTGGAACATTTTGGGAAGAAAGGGACTTTTGTTAACTATAATGAGAATTAAAAATCTTTTAGTGTTTATGTTCAAAGACAATGTTTTATTGAGGCTTTTAGGGGTGTTATCTTTGATGAAAATGTTTCTTTCTAGAATTCCATGGGTTCACACTTGGACTTTGATGACGATATACATGTGGATTTGAAGATTATGGAATCAAAAGAACTTGAACCTATGGATGAAGACCCTCACGAAGAATTTGATGATCATGAATTTGTTAAATATCCCAAATCCATTGTACCTGAGACTAGAAAGAGACCAACATGGATTAAAATAACTTTGAATGAATTTGAAGGACATGCTACACCTCATGGGACCTTCATGGAAAGCAAGAAGCCGAAGAAGTACTTTTTTTATGTAGCAATGATGTGACAACCGTCATTGCTACATAAGAAGAAGCCATCCCCCTATGAAGAAGCAAAGGAGGAACAAGTTTGGAAAGATGCCATGACTGAAGAATATCAATATATATTAAAGAATGATGTTTTGGAAATTGTGCCAAGACCTGAAGGAAATTTTGTTGTCTCCTCTAAGTAGATCTACAAAATCAAGCATGTTGTTGATGGAAGTGTTGAAACACACAAGGATAGATTTGTGGCTCATGGATTATCCTAGAAATAGGGAGAGGACTATGAAGGCATGTTTTCTCCCATTGCTAGGTATGATTCTATTAGATTTTTCATTGCTCTTGCTTCTATTGTAGGTTGGAAATTACATCAAAGGGATGTCAAAATTGATTTTTTGAAAGGAGTCATTGAAAAGGATGTCTATATTGAGCAACCTCAAGGATTTGACGTCCATGATAACGATACAAGTAAGTTTGAAAATTGAAGAAAGCCTTGTATGGGTTGAAGTATGAGAATGGTACTCCTGTATTGATGGCTATATAAAAATGACTCTTGGCTTGAATAAGAGTGAAGTTGATCCAAAATTAAACTTTAAAATTGTTGAAGGCAAGCCCTTAATGTTGGTGTTGAATGAAGATGATTTGTTTCTAACAAGGGTTGAAGTTCTGATTTCTTAGTGTAATATGGAGTTGGTTTCTAAATTCAAGATGAAGGATCTTGGTCTCATGCATTACTATTTGGGATTGGAAATTTGGAAAAATCTCGATGGAATATTTTTTATCCAAGTCAGATACACTATAAATGTACTTTAGAGATTTGGAATGATGGATTGTATGCCAATGGATACTTTTATGGTGACAAATTTGAAGAAGATACATGAATGCGACCCTAATTTAATTGATCCCTTGATGTATCACAAATTGATTGGCTCATTGTACTATCTTGTGAACACTAGAACTGAAATATTCTATGTTGTGAACATGTTGAACCAATTTTTGGTTGAGATCCAACATGTGCACTAGGTTGCAGTAAAACATATTTTGAGATATTTGCATGGTACCATTGAATATGGTCTAAGATATGTTTCTAATGGAGAATGGAAGCTACATGGATTTAATGATATTGATTAGAATGGAAGCTATAATAATAGGAAGAGCATTTCTAGATTCTATTTTGGTTTGGCCTCCATTATTATTTCATGGTCTAGTAGAAAGAAAACTTCAATCCCTTTGACTATAGTTGAAGATGAGTATATAGTTGCATGTTTAACTTGTTGTGAAGTTGTGTGGATTTGAAAATTATTTTTCGTTTTATCTAATCAATTGTGGGAATCAACCATTATATATTATAATAATCAAATTTGTGTGAAGATTTCTAAGAACCTAATTTTTCATGACAAGTTGATGCACATTAAAATCAAGTATCATTATATCCAGAATATCGTCCATGGGAGAGTTGAGAGGATAACGTATGTCCCTACTGATGAGTTGGTTGCTAATGTGTTGACAAAGTCATTGTCCCAAATGAAGTTTATATATTTACAAAGTCATTGTAAATTGCACGATGTTGTGAAGCTTTAAGATTTTGAGATGAAATTATATATTGTAAATGAGAATACTTTTAACATGATCCATTTCTACATTAAAACAACTAAACTAATTTAAAATTACAATACCAAAAATATTATGTAACAAAATTTTGTTGAACCTAGAAAAATTGAACATCATTATATTATTTATATGATATCTTTGGACATATACTCACATTTATAACTAGCTCAACCCTATAAATTAAATGGATGGTAAACATCAATAGACACCAATCCATTATAAGCATCAAAACACTTCATGATAATCTTATGTTGCTAAAATTAAAAAATAATAAAAATCAACTAAATTATAACTTTATGATATTTTTGTTTGTTAATTAGTTACCTTTTATTATATAATAAAATTGACATAGAAATCTCAACAATTAGCCTTCTCACTATCATGGCTTGTAGCCAGGGAAACCAAACCAGCAACAGTGGAGGCACCTTACCAATTTTTTTGTCCATTAAAATAATCGAAATTGAAGATATTGTCTAAGCTTTCTTACACCTAGAGGTTTTTCTGAATACATAGTTAAAATTTTTAGATATAATTTGGTGGGTGGATCTAATCCTTCATAATTTTAGCTTATCTATGAAAATAAAAGTTTCATATTGAAAAATCATAAAACAAAAAGACATGTGTATGTATCATTCGACTGGAGAAGTTCTTGGGGTTGAATCCTATGCTCATGGGCTAGAGATGGACCCACTATGAAGATATCCTTCTATGGGTGAGACATGAATCTAGGTTAACCTAAAAAGAGTGTTGGTGGCATTAAACCTGTTGGATTTCATTGAGGGGGGCTATAATCTTTTTTTCAGCCCCAACCTATTTTTGATTTGCTAGTGAAGGGTGATAGAGTTAACATATTGGCTCTTATGTTCCTTGATGTGGCCAGGGTCAAGGACCCAATAAAATAATTCAACTTGGATTTCAAATACTAAATATGCTTAAGGGTTAGTCATGGTTAAAGATTCCAATTGTTAAATTTCTTCTTGAACTTATGGAGTGACATAGTGGTCTATTTCAGCACCAGACTTGGCTTGAGAATGGGATCTAGGTCATGGATTGAGAATAAGATCTGGGTCTTCTTGAAGAGCCACCACCCTATATAAAGGGTGATTTAAGTAGCATGAGAGCACACAGAAGCTAGTTTGAGGTGGACAAGCTAGTTTAAAAATAGAATCTAGTAATTGCATTGCTTCGACATTTTGACTGTATCTTTCTTTCACCAAATTTATGCATTCACCAAAAACAATATAACATTCGAAAAATCAACAAGTAAGGTTAACATAATCATTGATACCTAAAACCATTGATATGGTTACTGGTTTTAATCATTCCTCAACCCGCTTGCTTAATGATGCAAGTTATCTGTGAATATACACGTCAACATGTAAGCAATTTTTATTGTTTTTTATTGAATGCATAGTCTGGTCTCCAAATGTTTCTGGCGTGACTTCATTTCCCAGAGAAAAGTGATCAGAGTGATGGGTGACATGTCACCCATTGGTGTTTTGGAGAGCATTTGCAAAGTTAAAAAAACCTAGTTCCAGTAATGTTATAACTATGGTTATCGAATTTTATTTTGAATTCATAATTCTATTCCTATTCGATTCTAGAACGAAAAAATTAGATTATTTAAAAATTAGATTAGAAATGGGAATTATTCATCTTATAAAATTAATATATTATTTAATTTAAAGTTTTTTGAAAAGGTGAATATATTTTCAAGTTGGCAAAAGGCTCCAGAAAGATATATTAAAAGTTTGGAGAATTAAAAATAAGATTTTTTTAGGGGAAAAATCCCACCTGTAGCCTACAACAGATGCAAAGATGGAAGAAAAGGGTGGGTCTATGTTAAGCTCTATAGGAAAATGCCAAGGGTGCAGAGGTTGGAAGAAAAGGGTGGGCCAATGATAAGCTTTATAGGAAAAAGCCAAGGTTGCAAGAGATTTCCATGTTAATTCACTTTTAAGTTGAGACTTATAACATGTATGGTTGGATAATGGGAAATGACCATGCCATCCCTTTCTTTAATGTTGTGAGAAGAAGTGGAGTGGCAGCTCTTCTACATTGGCTTTCAATTTTATTTCAAATTGTTATTATTAATAATTGTAAAAAGTGTTGATGCATAAGTTAAACATATATAAATTTTAGAAAAAATCAACCAAATTCTTAGTTTTGGAGATTCACTTTTACTTTAATATGGAGATTTTTAGTTTGCAAAATATTTTGTTACAATACCATATGCCTAAAGAGTCATGCATAATTTCATATGACACTTGTTAATATGATATTTTTTAATTAGGTAATTTAATTAAAAAGAGAGAAAATAACATAACTACCTTGAAGATAAATATCAACCTTTGATTTGTTAACACTATTAAGAATATGCTAGAATATTTGATGGAGATTAAATCTTTACTATTCACTTAATAATTATTCATAATTAAATTGAAAATTTTGGAAACCCTATTCCAAAACACATTCCTTGGCTTAATAAAACAATTATTTAAAATAAAAAATTTGAGTAGAGATGCTCATTCTACAGCCATGGGATGTGTAAATCTGTCCATCCCTCCTTGCTCTTTAAAAATAAAATTAAAAATTAAAAATGATGAAAAATAATGTTGGGTATAATTAAAAAAATTGAATATGCTAATGATGCAAGTTATCAGGGAATATATATATATAAGTTATCTATGGAAAGCAATTTTTATTGTTTTCCACTGAATACATAGTCTAGTCTACAAATATTTCTAGCGTGACATCATTTGCTAGTGTTGGAGTTAATGCTTACATTCCATATTTAAGAAAGTGGTTTGTGATGGTTGAGGAATTCTCTCAACCACTCTCTCTAAATTAGGAATAAGTTGGATCTCAAAAACTCTATTTAATAGAGTGATCTGAATGTAATCTGTGTGTGAGTGTGATTACACATGCACCATTTGTGCCTGATATATGATTATGTTTCTGTAATTGTGTATGATTTAGCCATTTTTATCATGGTATCAGAGCACAGGATGAGAGGCCTGTGTATTGTGAGTCTAAATCCTTGAAATATTATGAATTTAGCTGTTTTTATCAGGCATAAATTCGTATCAGGACACCTATTACCATGGATGTATATTCAAGAGCGTACGTCCCTCCATTCAGGATCTCGTATTGAACGCTGATCCGATCAATTTGCGCGCATGGGTTTACAAAGCGTTCTCTGCATTTGAATACGACATTGAATGGGATGAGATACAGTTCTCTGTAGCTTCCCGTTATTTTCAAAGTCGCGATGCATCCAAGCATCAAATTAATCTTATACGCTGTAGCTTGAGGATTATATGAACAGAGATTTTTTAAAGCAGCCAACTGTCGGGCATGGCAACGATGGTTGTTTTGACAGCCGATCCAAACGCCCAGTAAGAAATTGAGGTGAGGAACGCACGGAGTTTCTCAGCAGGATTTTGTCTCGCTATTTTAGAAAATGTATTTTTTCCTCTTTTATCATGGAGTTTATGGTATTAGACAAATTCAGTGGTTTGAATTTTCCCTCATGGAAAGTAAAAATACAACTGCAATTAATGAATAAAAACTTGTGGGGGATAGTGAATGGTTCAGAAGCAGCACCTAAAGATGCCAAAGAGTTATTTGAATGGAAAAATAGAGATGACAAAGCTAAGTCTATTATTGGACTTGGTCTTTCTCATTCGCAATTACATCACGTAGATCTTACTAAAACATCAAAAGAAATATGGGAACATTTGGCTCAATTTTTTGGTGTCAAATCTACTAATGCAAAACTTTCCCTAAAGCTGCAATTATTTAGTCTAAAAATGAATGAGGAGACATCTATGTTCAGTCATATAGATAATTTAATGTCTCTTTCAAGACAATTAGGTGAAGCTAGGACAAAGGTAGAGGATGAAGATGGTAAAGCTGTATTATTAAATAGTCTTCCTTCAAGTTATAGTAATGTTGTTTTCACTTTGAGTCAAATATCTACACAAACATTGCAAGAGACAATTGCAGCACTTTTTGGGGAGGAAAAGCGACTGAAACGAGAGGATACCGAAGTGAACTCTCATGTAGAAAATGACTTGTGGACAAAGTCAAGGATGAGAAAGAAAAATGCAAACAAAGGTGACATTGAATGCCACTATTGCAAGAAAATTGGGCATACGGCGTGGAATTGCAAAAGTCGTGCTAGTGATGTGTTAAAAGGGAAAGAATCACCAAATATAACCACAGTTGAATACCAATTGAATTACGAAGATGAATCCAATGAAGATAGTGAATCTATTAAACTTTTTTAAAATAACTACCAGTTCAACTATATGTCTGATGCGAGTACTTAAAGATCAAGTAGCAGTATGGCTCAATATGGATGGTTGTCCAGATAGTATGGCAGTTGCGGATTTAGGGAAGGATCACTCATTAATGGTAGACGTGGAAGTGGTTTCCTAATGAGGTTATGGGATAGATTGGGATGTTGTCCAGTAATTGACTTCGAGAGGTCCTTGATTCGGGAGTTGAGGAAGGGAACTCGGGAATCCAACTTTCCAACTACAACTTTCCGAGGGTTACGAGGCAACTTGATGGAGCATCTAATGATAAGGTTGATTATTTTGTTATTTTCATGTAATGTAATCATTAAGCGGGGATGTTGGAGTTAATGATTACATTCCATATTTAAGAAAGTGGTTTGTGATGGAATTCAATATAAATAAGGAAATCTCTTTTACCAAAGAATTCATGACTCAATCATTATTCCTATCCAATCCAAATCAATCAATATTGTTACCACTATAATAATTCAAAGGTGAAGTTCAATATAAATAATGAAATCTCACTTACCAAAGAATTCATGACTCAATCATTATTCCCATCTAGTCCAAATCAATCAGTGTTGTTATCACTATAAGATTTCAAAGCTCAATTTCAATATAAATAATGAAATCTCACTTACCAAAGAATTCATGACTCCATCATTATTCTCATCCAATCCAAATCAATCAATATTGTTATCACTATAAGAATTCAAAGCTCAAGTTCAATATAAATAATGAAATCTCACTTACCAAAGAATTCATGACTCAATCATTATTCCCATCCAATCCAAATCAATCAATATTGTTATCACTATAAGAATTCAAAGCTGAAGTTCAATATAAATAATGAAATCTCACTTACCAAAGAATTCATGACTCAATCATTATTACTATAGAATCCAAATCAATTAATATTGTTATCACTACAAGAATTCAAAGCTATAGTTCAATATAAATAATGAAATCTCACTTACCAAAGAATTCATGACTCAATCATTATTCCTATCCAATCCAAATAAATCAATATGGTTATCACTATAAGAATTCAAAGTTGATTTTCAATATAAATAATGAAATCTCACTTACCAAAGAATTCAGACTCAATCATTATTCCCATCCAATCCAAATCAATCAATATTGTTATCACTATAGGAATTCCAAACTAAAGTTCAATATAAATAATGAAATCTCTCTTACCAAAGAATTCATGACTCAATCATTATTCCTATCCAATCCAAATCAGTCAATATTGTTATCACTACAAGAATTCAAAGCTAAAGTTCAATATAAATAATGAAATCTCACTTACCAAAGAATTCATGACTCAATCATTATTCTTATCCAATCCATATCCATCAATATTGTTATCACTATAAAAATTCACTATCCTTATCCAATGCAAAGTTGTTTAACAATAACTGTCTAATCCAAATCTATTTAAGAGTAAGAGTATGTGCAGATTATCCTTTGCAATCCAAATCAATCACTATTCCTATCATTATAAAAATACATGACTTAATCACTATTCCTATTCAATCCACATCCATTTAACAAAACTGTGTGCCCTTATCCTTTATGGTGGTAGACCACAGAAAATGAACCCCTCTAATTGAATTCCACTATCCATTATTCTCTATTTTGCAATAAACCTTAATAGCTAACTATAATTCAACTTAATAACCCGCTATAATTCAACTTAATAACTATAATTCAACGAAGTAATTGTCATCATCCAAAAAATGATGAGAAAAAATAAATAATGCCTAAGGCCACCACAGGTTGGTAGATTCGAAAGCTGATGCGAACCCTCGAATTGGTGTTTGAGATGTGCGATGCCCTGGGAATTCCATTTCTTGGACAGTCGAATTTCCGGCGGAGTTAAATATCGACATATTTAATGTGCTATCAACTGTCACAATAAAACCACTGTTGTTCACGGTCACGGCGAAAGGAAATACGGGAGTGTCTTGTGTTGAAATATGAAACTCACACCATATTTCATATTCTCCCGCTTCATTCAACTTCCACATGCGAACAAACTCAGCATTGTTTCGATCCACTAGCATGAGATGGCCATCATATTCAGCAAAATTTTCAGTATCAATGATGGGCCATCCCTGGGGCAGTGGGATCTCTGTCCAAACTCCGTCAGCAATATTAAAGGCTGCGATGATGATGGGGGAATCTAGCGTGACAGCCGCCCACTAAATTTTTCCTTCACAAAAAATACCCTTATCAAGGGGACATATATGATCTGGGACCATGGTGGAAAGTTGAGTCCACGCGTTGGATTCTGAATCATAAATCCACATCTCCATCATTCTATAGTAATCCGCGTTGGACCTTGACCTTGGTGGTTTAACAAAGAATGGCCTAGAAGGACAGTGCAACGTCTTGTGGAAGAGTCGAAAACCATTCCATTGAAATGGTAGGCAGGTATAGGAGGACGAGGTCGGTGTCTCCAATTGGTGGTACCAGGAATTCCTATGGAAAGAGCCAACCGATCCCCTCGTTGCCATGGTACAACACACGATGCTCTTGCAACTATTCAAAACGATGCAATTGAGCAAAGGCACTTTGTAAATGTGTGAACCAGTACTGCATCCTTCTATAACCCAAAATTCCACGTCATCTTTGGAATCGCAATGCATCTCAATCAGAAACCCCGGGGTAGAACAAAGCGACCATTTTGGAACAAGCCCTTCGAAGGCATCACGAGAAGACAGTAGATCTTTCCACTGTTTGCAGACAGCCCTCGTTGCCCAGAACCCTAATGGGAAGCTTCGCTAAAATCATATGCAACAACACCACTGGGAGCCTTCGCCAGATTTCTGCTTCCATTGCTAAAATGTTTCTTTCTCCAGCGAAAAAAATCTCAGGCCCTTCACAGCTCTCCACCGAAAAAAAAATCTCAGACCCTTAACAGCTCTCCGCGAAAAAAAATTCTCGAACCCTTCACAGCTCTCCGCGCAAAAAATAAATCTCAGACCCTCCACAGCTCTCCTCAGTGCGCTCCACTTCCAGGATCCAGCCGTCCCACTCGAGTTATATAAAACAATACAAGTCCACAAAACGATCCCCGGTCTGCCCGCTCTTTAGGGCATAAATTATGAAATGTAATCTAGCTTTATCTGTTGGGTGAACTAATTTTTGAAGTGTGACCTGGATTTCTGGTCTTTCCCCATTGTTGATATTAATTATATATATAAAAAGTAATATCCACAGTGATTGATAATTGAATTGGGGTTTTATTAATTTTACACAGATTCCAATCGTTATTATTATTATAATGTGAGATAAACTGCACACCTTAGAATGTTAACCACTTTGACACCGATTTTAAGTGTTTTTATTATAAATTTAGGTAACATACTCATTCTCATGCCCCTAAATAATAGAGAATTTGAATATCTGACTTTGTATTCATATTTGTTTTAATGTTTTTCATGAAGTTATTTTTTTAGTATTTTTTTTTTCAAAGTTAATGAAGTTAATGGTTTTTTAAATTAGTTATTAATATATTAGTGTAGTTATATAAACTAAATATATAATTTTTTTTTTATATTAATTTTAACTAAAATTTGGTAGATATTTTTTAAAAATTGAGTTTAGGATGTTTAATTTACAAAAGTGGAATGTCTCAATGGTTTTTCAAGGTGTTGAATCTATTTACCCATTCAAAAATGTATATTAAAAAACAAAAATTCACAATCTTGGTTGAAATTGTATTGCTCAATTCCCATGAAAAATACTATTTTGTCTATAACTTAGACTAGGCTATGGAAATTTTTAACTTATAAATAGATTTTCTTACAATACCATGGACCAATACCATAACTTATCAATGCTACATGTCCATAAAACCATCTATCTATTAATTATTTATAATTAAATTAAAATTTAATAATCATATTCCAAAAGATTGATAGTTAAGAAAACTGACTCGGATGATGGTACACCTACAACTAAGAGTGATAGGGCTGGTCAAAGGTTGCGTGGTGCACTATCCCTATCAACTGCGCAAGTGCTATTATCGGGGACTCTGCAATGTTTAGGAGTTGCACAATGTCTCCCATTAAGGACTCGATAATTACTATTTGTAGAGACTTCACAAGCATTTCTCTCATGGACTACGTAATGCTTATGTTCCCAGGTAGACATTGACTTCTAAGATTTCTAGGAATCAGTGTGCTTGTGAATGCATCAAAAGATAAACATGTGTAATAAAATGGCTTTCAGGGAGTTCAAATTAGTCTATCTTATAGGGGGTATTCAAACAATATAAGTTAAATAGATTGATGAGTATTCATTAACTTCAATAACGAGTTATGAGGATTGGCATATTTATTTTCATATAACCTATATTATCAAATGGATGAGTGATATTTCTATTGCACATGAAATTTCTGTGGGGTGGGGGGGGATTCTTTAGCATGTGTGGGGGTTCAGATGAGTCTAGTAGTTGGGGGGTTCATTGGTCTTCCAACTATAAGATCACAACATCATCTTAAGCTTCTTTCATTAATTCATCCACCATGAATTAGCCATTTTTTCTCTTATAGGTGTAGGTAAGGAAAATTTCTTATTTGACCTCTTCTTTAGCATTCCTATATTAGTTATATTTTATAGACATTTTTAAAACTTCAAACTATGGAAGACAAATATCTTGGTGGATATTCATTAACTTTGGTTTCTAGTAAGGAGAGTTAGCATATTTCTTTTCATGTCTCCTATATTTTCAAATGAATGAGTGCTATTTTTATTATAAATGAAATTTTTGGGTACTTACTTTTAGTTTTATGTCCACATTATGAATTCAACAAATATATCATGCCCCTCTTCAAGAACAAAAAATTCCTACATAGATTAATTGTCTAACACTAGGTCAAGAAGCTATAGAAGACTGCATAGCCATTTAAGGAGGCCCTTGAATATGATACAATAAATCTATAAGAAATTATCTATAACCATTCTTGCTAATAATTAGTGAGAAGTATGAATAATAATTTCAATATGTAGTATGAAAATGACACTCAGGTCATTTAGACCGTCAACAATCATATGTTCAACAAATAGCTATGTTTTTCTGAGTTATATGAGTTGGAGGTATGCCCACCAGATAGTCACGAGTTCCAAATTCCAACATCATTCTTACTACCTCTCCCACTGATGTATAATTTGATGGTCATCTATTGGTGAAAACTAACCCTATTCTTACTAGTAATAGAATTTGTTTCTTAGAGTCCCCAGAACATCATATTTCTAATAATTTGTTTTAAATCCTCTCATGCAGTAAGCTTTATAGCAACCAGTTTCACAATATCAAATTCTTCTCCAAACTCCATTTTAACAGGTTTATTTTTTATCAGAAGCTCTAGTAGCATAATTCCAATCCATAAATATATACATCACTCTTCTCATTTACTCTTCTATAAAATACATATTCTACAATAACAATAAATAGGTTACCATCTATTGTTCCCTTGTCAATAATTTAGCCTAGAAACTATGCCAAGGCACCAATGCTAGTTTTTTATTCAAAAGAAGGTTTTGATTTATTCATCTCATTGTTATTTAGGTTTCATGACAATACCTATTAGCTATATAACCAACATACTAGATTTACTAATGCATAAAATAACTAGATAATGGTGACAAAAGAATGAACGAAAAATTAATCATACTCCACATTATTCACTGAATACATTCATTATCTATTACAGTGTAAAACACACGAGAATACTATTTTAATGGTTGTATAACAAAACAATAATTTTAATTAAATGAGAAAGTGACAAAAATCTAACCTTAAATAGAGGTATGATAAAAAATAAACAACTTCAATCATAAATACACATGTTGAATAACGTTTCCAATGGTGTAAGGGAAATTGAGTCTCAATTAAACATCTCAAGGTATCTCAAATAATATCAATCATTGAAAATATGAAACTTACAAACAAGAGAATTCATAAAAATAACACTATGGCAATAGTTGTAAGAAGAACATGTTGATTAAAAACTTTCACAAGATTGTCCTCAAACACAGAAATGAAAATTCACTCTCAAAATTCAAAACATTTTAATGAGTTCCTTTTGATATTTTATACAAAAATTCTACAACAAATTATTTTTGCAAAAACAACATTTTAGGAACAAACTAAGTAAAATATAAACGATTTTCTATTGGTCCAATAACCTATCACCACTCATCCTTATTTTGCTATATTTTGTTGTTGATATCAACAGAATTCATAGAGCGAACTAAGTCAACTATTCCCAATATGTTCTAACTAGATAATTGTATGACACCATATTCCTGTAATAAATATCTAATTATGTGTAATTTTGATAAGTTGGTGTGGTTGAAAATAACATCCTTTCTCAATGCTAAATGTGAAAGTCATTCAATAGCTTATCCATTATTGTCGACTCATTTAATACTCCACTCATATCTAAAAGTTTGTTGGAGTTAGCTCTAGTTCTTAGTAAAATTTCCCTATATGTATCCAATGATCTTTTTTTTCCATTATGATCCCAAAACGAAGGCATGGCCATATCCCTCAACATATCAAACCTGGAATTGGAAATATTGACGGGCCTCCAAATTAGGTACAAATTAAGGCCCATCCAGCCTTACCTAAGCACATTAAGCCTCTCCTTCTGCACTTAATAATGTATTTCTCAACTTTAATAAGTTCTTAGGAAGGATATAAATGATTAGCATATATTTTGGGCCTAATGTGTTTATTATGCATAATATTAATGATATTTGGTACAAATCATAGAAAATCCAACCAAGAGGAACTATGGGACCTATCCCCTAATGAAGGATAACCAAATCTAGGATGGCCTAGAGATACTACTTCTCCACATAACTGTGAATAAGGGGCTCGAGTAGCCCATTAGGAGTCAAATTTTTGAAGTTAGAAATCAACAATAGTTAATTGAATGATTTGGCATAACATTTAAATTTTGTAATATTTCATGTATGAGCACATTTTTTGATCAACGAGAAGCATTTTTGGTTCCTATATTATTCTTTCTTTAGGGACATGAGTCTCTTTGGGTTAAGCCCCAACATTGGTGCTCAAGGCCTCTTTGTACTTTCATTCTCCATGCATTAGTTAAGCTAGTCATTTTGGTGATATCAATTTTAAATAATTTTTTTCACAGTTTGATAAGTTAGTTTTTGTGTTAGTGTTTGTAACCACCCCTCCCACATTTATCCAAATTAACTAGCTTTTCAAGGTAAACATGAGATGAGGGCTACTATGAAATGACCCAACCTCTTAAGTATGTTTAAGGAAGCGGATTCAATAAAATGAAACCTTAATGACCTTCCTGAGGAGCTACAGGATACCTAGGAGCTAAATAAAAACACCCAGTGCAAAAACCCTCAGCTAGATTTCTTTTTAAGTGACCTTGGCTTCCAGTCGCATGCATGACATGGCCTCCATGTGGTTATAGGCCTTCGACTACACGTATAAGCCTACTAGGGTGTGTTTATGGTCCAAAACTTCTAGTTCATAGGGTGCAGTCCTGGATTCTAAGCCACCATTTCAGACTAGCCTCTAGACCATTGTTCAGAACTTAGTGATACTTTCTAGAATGATAAAAAACATCAAGACAAATCCATTTATATAAAACTTGATCAAATACTTGAACTAACCATGCCTAATTATGGCAATCATTTTGTCAAGCACATGGTGAGCATGTAATCTACAGGCCATGAATGCATATCGAAATATAAGGGTCTAAAACTTATATGAGAATCACCAAGAAGGTCTAATTCTCTCTCATAATAGTTGCAACAAATTTTTTTATCTCATGCATTCGTTAACCATTCATGAAAAAATCAAACATATCAAGAGCCATAGATAGAACATGTTATGGAACGATGCTTATAACCAACATATAACTAGAATAATAACCATGATAGAACAACCATCAAAGCCACATAATAACAAGTACAAGTACTCATAAAATACAATAGGAGTATATATTATTAACATATGCAAAATCCAACCAAATTAGGGCCTTACATGTGCCACCCAAACATAGATTGGGCTGAATCAAATATTTATTTTAGCTAATCACCCCCATGCCATATTCCAAACATGAATGTGGGAATCAAGACATAAACAACCAGAGATTATTTGAGATTGAACCAACTCCACACTCATGCTCCTGTGATCTCGCCAAAATTGGTCAAGAGATCACATAAGCAAACCAATGCATAAATAACCAGGGATTTCTGAAGATTAAACCACCTCCACCCTCAAGCTACCGTGATCTCACAAAAGCTATTCATGATATCACTAAGCCCAAAACAAGCTTGGATGCCTCAGAATTTCTTCACCATTACCTTAAGGAATTTTCTTGTCTTCACCCACCTGTTAAGGGATTCTTGGAGATTAGATCACCTCCACCTGCAACCACTGGGAATTTTCCTAAGACCACCTAACCTGGTTCTAAAACCATATGGAAATCCAAAGCTCAATCAAATAAAAGAACCCCATCACACCATGATTATATTGAAATGGCAAGGCAAGGTTGAAACCACTATCACACCTGGAAAAATCCATGCTAATGACAACAAGAGAACCAAATAGACAAATGCGTAGGTTTTAACCCCATACAGAAATTACTTGCATACAAATTCTAAAACACAGAAAATAAACAATGCGAGAGTATAACACATAAAACACACATACAGAGAGATTTTCCCTTGGATCCCAAAACCGGGACTACTAGCTTGATTTTTCATTATGTTCCTTTCAATGTTATAATACATATTTATACATGTCGAAGCATCCAATACCACCATCATGTCCAAAACCATGGACTAATAACCATTACGTCCAAAACCATGTGCAAAAAATGATGCACAAAGCCATAGGTAGGTCTGCCCAACCTAATATAGGGTCCAAAAACAAAGTTTTCCTGGGCGTTGCCCTACACCCCATAGAGTGGGTTACCTGCACCCCTCAAACCTCAATTGGCGCAACGAAGGCAGGGCTCCACCCCCATTTTAACCCCCTGGTTAACTACGTGGGCTAGTCGTGGAAAGAATATACCACAACCCAACAAGATGCATGTATCATGTATTCACAAACCAACTAGGAAATCACACATGCAACCTATTACCTACAAGTCTTCTGACTGATGCTACTTGATCCAACCTTTCTTTGCTTGTCCCTTTATGTCCTTTTCCTTCCTTTTCCTTCCTTGTCCTTACTTTTCTTTACTTTGCTTGCTTTCTTGCTTATTTCCTTCTCATGGTGCTCTTCTCTCTCAAACTAATTCCAAATCCCATTTGAAAAAAAATGTGAAATGATCCTCAGAAGACTTTTATGACCGAGGCCTTTATTTTCTCTAATTTTCTCTATTTGCTCTTCAATTTCACTCTCACTCAAACCTCTGACCTTTCAACTCCCTTTTCTCTTATTTTCCTTTATTTTCATAAGTTAAATGACAATTAATTCATCTTTACCTTTTCCAATTCCTTTTCCAATTTCTTTAGCCATAATAAATAACAAGTGATGCCCACTAGGATGTTTTTTCCAACATTTAGCTTGGAATATGTTTCCCATGACCTTGGTCTTATTTTTCCTTTATTGACTTTGTTACATGAAATTTTAATCTAAGGCTATTATAAACCCCTTCCCCTTATGGGTACATTGTCTTCGGTGTTTAATGACTCTTATGACCAACAAAACCACTGAAAAAACAAAACATTTTTCCCATGGAGATTTATAACTTAGCTCAATGCAATATTTACAATGAACAACCTACTAAAAAGAAAAGCCAACATGAAAAACATAACAAAATGACATCCACACTACTTATTGGATCTTTATAACACAATTCATTACAGTATTTACAATAACAACCATACACAAAAATGTACATATACCAAAAATCCTTTGCCTCAAGTGACAAATAATGAATGATACATAACCCATATTTGATCAGACATCTCCCATGTAGCATCATCGAGCCCAAAGTGCTTTCAATGCACTTTAACTTTCTCGATTGCTCAATTTGGACCATGAGATGTTTCCGTTGCAATATGCACTAAGGTTTTGGTTATAAGTCTCCTTCACATATATTTTAAGAAATGAAACAAGGAAAACATCATGGAATATCACTGTCAGAGGCAGTGCAAGTCCATAGGCCACTAACCCAATCCTCTCAAGAATCTCGAAAGGTTTGAAATACTGACGTGCCAACTTGGCACATCACCGAATCCCCAAGCAATAGTTCTTGTGCTTGATGTGCAAGTACACATGCTCGCAAACATGAAACTCCTTAAATACCCTATGTTGGCCTGCATAATTCTTATGTCTATCCTCTTCTGCCTTTAGACTCTTATTGATAACCTACATTTCATGTTCTATCTCTGCCAACATGTCTAGTCCTATCAGTACCATGTTCACTAGATCACTTTAGCTAATGGGAGTATTACAACTCCACTCGTAGTGTGACTGAAAAAATTCATCCTCAATGACCCTTGATACCTATTACTGTAAGAAAAATCAACTAGTGGAAGTCACTCCTCCCACCTCCTCTGTTGGCACATAGCATACATCCTCAACATGTAATCTAGAATCCTGTTGATCCTCTCTGTCTGCCTATCTATCTGCAAATGATAAGTTGTACACAAATCCGAATTCGTACCTAAACCTTCAAATAAATCGTTCCAAAACTTGGAAATGAAGTTGGCATCTTTGTCAGATACAATCTTCTAAGGTATACCATGCAATCTCACTATCTCCCTGATGAATACCTGAGCTACCGCACGAGATGAATTAGTAGACTTCACTGGAATGAATTGATCTACCTTTGTTAACCTATCAACCACAACCATAATAGAATCATGTTGTCTATATGGCTTCAGAAAATCTACGATGAAGTTCATGGAAATGAAATCCCATTTCCATTGTGGAATCAATATCAATTGTAATAGACCACCTGGGTGCTTACACTCTTCTTTTACTTGTTGATAATCCAAACATTTAGCGATGACTCAAATAAATTTTTCTTCAATTTCAGTTAGTAGTGTTGGGTTGTGTTATATTCTTTCCACTAATAAATACCCTAGTTAAATTGGTATGTAGTTAATTTCTATATGTGTTTAAAACCTACATTTGGTATCAGAGCTTTTTTTGCTTCAAGGGGATGCCTTTTATGCTGAGGGGTTTTGCTCGGGCCTATGGTAGACCTTGTTCAGTGAGAGGCCTGCGAGATCGATTATGGTGGTGAAAGAAGATGGATGATCTGTTGGTTGATAAATATCATTGGATCGTGGTAGATTCGGGTACTAAACCAACGTGAGTGTTCGATGAAGAATGGAAGAAGTTGGATCGGAAGACAAAGAGAACAATACGATTGTGTGTCTAAGATTTAGTATTGTTGAATGTCTTAGGGGAAGCTACGAATAAGGCTTTCTGGGACAAGTTAGGGACTTTGTACAAATCTAAGTCTCTGGTGAATAAACTGTTCCTATGAAAAACATTGTATAATCTAAGGATGAAAGAGGGAGACTCGGTGACAGAGCATCTAAATGCATTTAATACTGTGGTAAGTCAGTTATTATCTATTGATATTAAAATTTTAGATGAAGATAAGTGCATCAGTTTGTTGTGTTCTCTACCAGATTCGCGGGATAGTGTAGTTATTGCAATAGGTAGCAATGCAACTTCCTTACAGTTTGATGAAATAGTCTCATCCTTACTAGCGGAGGAGATGAGATGGAAAAATATGGAGATCCAAAATGGTGATTCCTTGTCTATACGAGGAAGGTCACAAAGTAGAAACAAAAATAAGTCATCGAGTGGGAGATCTAAATCTAGAGGGATATCTAAATCTCCAAGAAAACCTGTAAAGGTGTGCTGGAAATGCGGAAAGGAAGGGAACTACAAAAGGAACTGTAAATCTAAATTTCCCAACAAAGGAAAGGGATATGATGATGCTCCTTCTACAGAGGCGAAAACCGCCTCAAATGAAGGTGGGGATGTGTACTTGGCTTCTTCAAGTACACATGTAGATCATGAGGCATGGTTGATTGACTCAAGTGCATCCTTTCACTTCACTCCCCATAGAGAGTGGTTCTACAAGTATGAGAAATATAATGGTGGTGATGTCTTCTTGGGGGTTGACAGGAAGGCTAAAATTGTTGGCCACGAAAAATTTAAGTTGAATTTGCAAGGTGGAATGATTAGAACACTTCTAGGATTTTTGCGTATTCTTGCATTGGCTAGAAATTTTATTTCTGTAAGCAAGCTGGATGATGCAGGTGTAAAAATAATGTTCAAGAAGGATACCTACAAGATGGTTCAAGGAGCACTGGTATTGATGCAGGGAGTTCGGATTGGAACTCTGTACATGATGCAAGGTAGCACTTTTGTTGATGGGTGCAACAATTGTGTGGTTCCTGAAAGTGGAGTAGAAAATCTAGTGGTCTCTGGAGAAGAGACCATGCTATGGAATCAAAGGCTTGGACATATTGGAGAGAAGGGCCTTCATATACTTCATGGTAAAGGTATGGTATAAGGTATGACTAATAACTCTCTGGATTTTGATTTCTGTGAAAATTGTGTATATGGAAAGCAAAATCGGGTGAGTTTCCCCTCTA
The DNA here is from genome assembly GCA_000404065.3 of Pinus taeda. NCBI lineage: Eukaryota > Viridiplantae > Streptophyta > Pinopsida > Pinales > Pinaceae > Pinus > Pinus taeda. The sequence continues at coordinate 12,387 of APFE030733189.1, read as the reverse complement.
GTGGTAAGAGGGTGAAACAGATATTAGAGCTTGTGCACGGTGATGTTGATCCAGGTGGATGTTGGTGGCCACACACCTATCCCACTTGGACCCCCACAACTATTTCTTTCAGTTTTTCAGTTTCCTTATTTGTAGCACAATTTATTATTTTTAGTAGTTTTTCGGGTCCTCAACTTTTGGAGCCATTTTGAGGCCCTAAACAACGTTTTTTGGGAAAACTAGGAGCAACATCATTCTATAACCTAAGTTATAGTCCTTGGATAGATCTTTCTAACGAGCTAATGTATGCATCAAATGGAGATCGGATGCCAAAGTTACGACCCCGAGAATTTGATGTACCAATTTACCCAAACGGGGCCCACAGTTTAGCGTTTCATCCTCTAGGGTTAGGTTTTTAGATGTTAAGGGTTTTTCATTATTTCTCAACAATAAATAGGCCTTCGAGCCTCATTGTAACTCAGTTCAGGGGCATGTAGCTTCCACATCTCTTCTCGGAGATAAGCTACCATTGCCCTAGCTGGTTTCTTTCCATTTCTGTTTGTAAGCATATTTCAGTATTTTACAGTAATGAAATGAAGTATTACTTCTGCTGCATCTATGTGTTTATGATTATCTCTGTAATTTGTTGCATTCCTGTTTAAATCTGGATCAGTGGTATCAAAGGGGTCTGCTTTTTCTCTATTTTTCTTTGAATGTCCCCAACGAGGTCGGGATATAAGGAGTTAGGGCTTGGACTAGTCGAACATTTGCAAGACCAACCTTGCAAATCCAGACGGCCTCCCACAACAGATGAAAAGAAAGACGAGGGGGAAGGAGATTCTATCAAAATCTTGCTCGAAGAAGCCCTCGAGCGACAAAGGAACACGATCATGGACAACTTTGCCCAGATCCTTCAGCGGCTACCCAGGGGTGACACGTCGACTTCCAATAGCTACTCTGGAAACGCCACGCCATTTAAGGTACAAGGTAATTTTGGAATCCCCATATTTGAGGGTCAGATAGACACAGATGCCGTCAATAAATGGTTAAATCTTCTAGACAATTATTTTCTATTCATGGTATTTCCAGTCAAGAAAATATTGTTTTCGCTCTTCTCAAAGCAACCCTCGACATCAAGGACTAGTGGGAAACCTATTGCAAGAAAAAGGATGAAACTACGGGCTCACTATTTTCTGTCACAACCACTTGGAATTCCTTCCAAGATTCCATCAAGGAGTAGTACTACCTTGTCAAAAACTAGGAGGACAAATACATAAAATGGACCACGCTACGGCAGGGAAGGGACCAATATGTTCTAGAGTTCACAAACATTTTTCATTCCCTTCACACACAGTTGGGTATCAAGGACTTTGAGCTACATTTGGTACTCAAGTATCGTGGCCACCTACACAGATACATCCAGGAAGAGATGGAGTTCAGGAACATCTCCTCGCTCGGCACGATGTACCGATACACTATCAAAATCAAGCAGAAGTTCAAACAAAAGAGGCGAGACTTTAGATGTGTGAATCCAAAGCAAGGGAAAGGCTTCCCCAAATCGCAGAACCAAGGAAAAAGCTAAGGTAGAGCAACCTAAGAAAACCCATCGAAGCTACAAGAAAAGAACAACACCATGAATTCGAAGAAGGACATAGGGAAGTGGTGTGAGTTCCATAAGAGCCCCACCCACAACACAAGTGAGTGTCAAACCAAGCAGTGACTGGTAGTCGAGTTCAAGGCTTCAGAATCAGATGCATGTTTCGACCCTGAGTTAGAAACCAATAAGGGGAATGGCAGAGGGAAGTAGATTATTTATGTGGAGCCCAGTGCCACTGTTGCCACCACGAAGATCCAAAAGAATGAGCCTGAAGATCCAAAGGAGGGGGAACATCTTTTCCACTCACAAATGTGGGTGAAGGGTTCACCGCTACAATTCATTGTCAACAGTGGTTTCCAAAAGAACCTCATTTTTGTAGAGGTCATGAAGCGGTTGGGTCTACCGACTACACCGCAACCACAACTATACAATATCAGGTGGCTTCACCAAGGATGAGATCTCTGAGTTTTACATCAGTGGTGCCTTCTCTACAACATCAAACCCTTCACAGACGTGGTATTGTGTGATTTTGCACCTCTGGATGTTTGTGATGTACTGTTAGGCCAACCATACTTATGGAGGCGACATGCTGTGCATGAGTCAAGGCCTCGCACTATCATTATTTCTTTGGGTAATTCATTATATAGGATACCAAAGGTAGCCCCACCTACTGCCACATATTTGATTCCTGTCAAAATCTTAGTCAAAGAAGCCCTCGAGTGACAAAGGAACGTGATGATGGACAACTTTTCTCATATCCTTTAGTAGCTACCTAGGGGTGCCACATCGACTTCCAATAGGTACTCTAGAAATGCCACATCGTTTAAGGTCCAAGTTAATTTTGAAATCCCCATATTTGAGGGTCAGATAGACACAAATGTCATTGATAAATGGTTAAATTTGTTAGAGGATTATTTTTTTGTTCATGATTTTTCCATTCAGGAAAATATTGTTTTAGCTCTTCTCAAGTAGCCCCCCCCATCAAGGACTGGTGGGAAACCTACTGCGAGCAGAAGGATGAAACTATGGGTTCACTATTTTCAGTTGCACCCACTTGGAATTCCTTTTAGGATGCCATCAGGGAGTAATACTACTGATCCAGGTGGATATTGGTGGCCACCTGCCAAGTCCACCTCGACCCCCACCATTGTTTCTCTCAACATTTTCAGTTTCCTTAATTGTAGCACAACTTACTATTTTTAGCAGTTTTTCGGGTCTTGAACTTCCAGAGCCGTTTTGAGGCCCTAAATGACGTTTTTTGGGAAATCTTGGGGCATCATGGGTCCATAAATTGATGTTTCCCTTCCCAAAGTGGTAGTGCTTGGATAGATATTTCTAACGAGCTACTGTACACGTCAAACGAAGATTGTATGCCAAAGTTATGACCCCGAGAAGTTGATGTACCAATTTATCCAAACGGGGCCCACAGTTTGGTGTTTCATCTTCTAGGGTTAGGTTTTGCAATGTTAAGGGTTTTCCATTGTTTCTCAACAATAAATAGGCCTTCGAGCCTCATTTTAAGACAGTTTAGAGGCATGTAGCCACCACATCTCTTCTCAGAGATAAGCTACCATCGCCCTAGCTGGTTTATTTCCATTTCTGGTTGTAAGCATATTTCAGTATTTTCCATTAATGAAATGAAGTATTATTTCCGCTACATATCTGCATTTATGGTTATCTTTGTAATTTGTTGCATTCCTATTTATGTCCGGATCAATGGTATTAGAGCGGTCTACTTTTTCTTTGTTTTTCTTTGCATGTCCCCAACGAGGTCAAGATATAAGGAGTTAGGGCTTGAACTGATTGAACCTTTGCAAGACCAGCCTCACAAATCTCGACGACCTCCCTTGGTAGATGAGAAGAAAGATGAGGAGGCAAGAGATCCTATCAAAATCTTGCTCAAATAAGCCCTCGAGCGGCAAAGGAATGTGATGATGGATAGCTTTGCACAGATCCTTCAGCAGCTACCTAGAGGCGACGCATCGGCTTCCAACAGCTACTCTAGAAATGCCATGTCATTTAAGGTACAAGTTAATTTCAAAATTCCCATCTTTGAGGGTCAAATAGATGCAGATGCCATAGATAAATGGTTAAATCTGCTAGAAGGGTATTTCTCTATTCATGAATTTTCGAGTCGGGAAAAGATTGTTTTCGCTCTTCTCAAAGAAGCCCCCCATGTCAAGGACTGGTGGGAAACCTACTGCGAGAAGAAGGATGAAAGTACAGGCTCACTATTTTCAGCTGCACCCACTTGGGATTCATTTCGGGATACTGTCAAGGAGTAGTACTACCCTGTCAAAACTATGATGACAAATACATCAAATGGACCACACTGCAGCAGGGACGAGACCATGATGTGCCAGAGTTCACAAACATTTTTTATACCCTTTGCACACAGTTGGGTATCAAATATTTTGAGTTGCATCTGGTACTCAAATACTGCAACTGCCTACACAGATATATCCAAGAAGAGATGGTGTTCCTAAACATCTCCTCACTCGGCACGGCATACCACTATGCTGTCAAAATCGAGCAAAAGTTCAAACAAAAGAAGCGAGACTTTGGATTTGCAAATCTGAAGCCCAAAGGACAAATCCAAGGCGGGGTGACCCAAGACAACCCGTCAAAGCTACAAGAAAAGAAAAACACCACAAAGCCGAAGAAGGACACAGGAAAGTGGTGTGAATTCCACAAGAGTCCCATTCATAACACAAGTGAGTGTCGGACCAACCAGTCATTGGTGGCCGAGTTGAAGGCTTCCGAATCAGATGCATGTTCTGACCCTGAGCCAGAACTCGACAAGGGTAATGGAAAAGGAAAGAAGATCATTGATGTGGATCCTAGTGCCACTGTTGTCACTGCCAAGATCCAGAAAAATGAGCTCGAAAATCTAGAGGAAGGGGAGTGCTTTTTCCACTCAAAAATGTGGGTGAAGGGTTCATTGCTACAATTCATTGTTGATAGTGGCATCCAAAAGAACCTCGTTTTAGCATAGGTCATGAAGTAGTTGGGCCTACTGACTACACCACATCTGCAACCATACAGTATCGGGTGGCTTCATGAAGCATGATATCTCAAAGTCCGCCAGCAGTTTCACCTTCCCTATAGCATCAAGCCCTTCACAGACGACGTATTGTGCGATGTTAAACCTCTGGATGTTTGTGATGTACTATTAGGCCAGCCATACTTGTGAAGGCGACATGCTGTGTATGAGTCAAGGCCTCGCACTATTATTATTTCTTTGGATGATTCATTATAGAGGATACTAGAGGTAGCCCCACCTACCACCACCTCTTTGATCACTCCTAAGAAAGGCAGCAAGATGATCTCCCATACCAGGAAATTCATCTGTTTGGTTCACTCCCAAAGTAAGGGGAGGATCATCACCAAATCCATGACCCCCGCGAAGGGTTCTTCCACGTAGTAATAAAAGCAAAGGGATACGGTCATGACAGAACACAGGAGCAACTTCTCCTCACCCACAGGGGTTCCACAAAAGCTTCAAGTGGGAAACAAAGTTGGTTCCATCTACAGAAAGAACCCCTTACAAGAGCCCATCAGAAACTCAGACCACTCTGACATGGTCCTTACACTAGTACCAAGGCTATGGGAAACAATGCTTTGAAGCATAGCATTCCTCCATTCCTTTGCTTGCACTGAGTGTTCAATGTGGACCGTCATCGCCCATGCTTCCCACCATTTCTGGACACATCCGACATTGCGGAACAACTCACACCCACAGAATTAAATCCAGATTGCATGGAACAAGCTGCAACTGATCGGAAGATGGAGACACAAATAAATAATACTCGCCAATAGAATATCCAATTGTATCGAGTTGTCAGAGCAGGGCAATTCCTTCACCAGGGCAAGTGGCTCACTAGGGACCAAGTTCAGCAAAAGTTTCCTCATCTCATGGAGGAACTCAACGCAATGGGGACCATTGCTTCCTAAGGGGGGAGGAATGATCCAAGTGGATATTGGTGGCCACCTGCCAAGTCCACCTTGACTGCCACCATTGTTTCTCTCAACATTTTCAGTTTCCTTAATTGTAGCACAACTTCCTATTTTTAGCATTTTTTCAGGTCTTGAACTTCTGGAGCTGTTTTGAGGCCCTAAATGACGTTTTTTGGCAAATCTGGGGGCAACATTGGCCCATGGATCGATGTTGCCCTTCCCAAAGTGGTAGTGCTCGGATAGATATTTCTAACGACCTATTGTACGCATCAAACAAAGATTGTATGCCAAAGTTACTACCCCGGGAAGTTGATGTACCAATTTACCCAAACGGGGCCCACAGTTTGGTATTTCATCTTCTAGGGTTAGGTTTTGGAATGTTAAGGGTTTTCCATTATTTCTCAACAATAAATAGGCCTTCAAGCCTCATTTTAAGATAGTTCAGAGGCATGTAGCTGCCACATCTCTTCTCATAGATAAGCTGCCATCGCCCTAGCTGGTTTATTTCCATTTTTGGTAATAAGCATATTTCAGTATTTTCCATTAATGAAATGAAGTATTATTTCCGCTGCATATTTTTGTTTATGGTTATCTCTGTAATTTGTTGCATTCCTGTTTAAGTTCGGATCAGTGGTATAAGAGCAGTCTACTTTTTCTCTATTTTTCTATGCATGTCCCCAACGAGGTCGAGATATAAGGAGTTAGGGCTTGAATTGGTCAAACCTTTGCAAGACCAACCTAGAAAATCCCGACGACCTCCCATGGTAGATGAGAAGAAAGATGAGGGGGCAGGAGATCCTATCAAAATCTTGCTCGAAGAAGCCCTCGAACGGTAAAGGAACGCGATGATGGATAGCTTTGCGTAGATCCTTTAGCAACTACCGAGAGGCGGCGCATCGGCTTCCAACAGCTACTCTAGAAATTCCATGTCGTTTAAGGTACAAGTTAATTTCGAAATCCCCATCTTTGAGGGTCAAATAGATGAAGATACCATAGATAAATGGTTAAATCTGCTAGAAGGGTATTTCTCTGTTCATGAATTTTCAAGTTGGAAAAAGATTGTTTTTGCTCTTCTCAAAGTAGCCCCCCACATCAAGGACTGGTGGGAAACCTATTGTGAGCAGAAGGATGAAAGTATAGATTCACTATTTTCAGCCGCACCCACTTGGGATTCATTTCGGGATGCTGTCAAGGAGCAATACTACCCTGTCAAAAGCTATGAGGACAAATACATCAAATGGACCACACTGTGGCAGGGATGAGACCAAGATGTGCCGGATTTCACAAACATTTTCATACCCTTCGCACACAGTTGGGTATCAAATATTATAAGGTACATCTGGTACTCAAATACCGCGGCTGCCTACATAGATACATCCAGGAGGAGATGGAGTTCTTGAACATCTCCTCGCTCGGCACGACGTACTGGTACGCTATCAAAATCGAGCAAAAGTTCAAACAAAAGAAGCGAGACTTTGGATCTCCAAATCTGAAGCCCAAAGGACAAAGCCAAGGCGGGGTGACCCAAGACAACTCGTTGAAGTTGCAAGAAAAGAACAACACCACAAAGCCAAAGAAGGACATAGGAAAGTTGTGTGAATTCCACAAGAGTCCCATTCATAACACAAGTGAGTGTCGGACCAAGCAGTTATTGGTGGCCAAGTTGAAGGCTTCCAAATCAGATGCATGTTTCAACCCTGAGCGAGAACTCAACAAGGGTAATGGAAAAGGGAAGCAGATCATTGATGCGGATCCTTGTGCCATTGTTGCCACAGCCAAGATCCAGAAAAATGAGCCCAAAAATCTAGAGGAAGGGGAGTGTCTTTTCCACTTACAGATGTGGGTGAAGGGTTTGCTGTTGCAATTCATTGTCAACAGTGGCAGCCAAAAGAACCTCATTTCAGCAGAGGTCGTGAAGCGGTTGGGCCTACCAACTACAACACGCCCACAACCATACAATATCGGGTGGCTTCATGAAGGACGAGATCTCAAATTCTGCCACCTTCCCTATCGCATAAAGCCCTTCATAGACGAGGTATTGTGTGATGTTACACCTCTCGATGTTTGTGATGTACTATTAGGCCAGCCATACTTGTGGAGGTGACATGTTGTGTATGAGTCAAGGCCTCACACTATTATTATTTCTTTGGATGATTCATTATACAGGATACTGGAGGTAGCCCCACCTACCGCCACCTCTTTGATCACTGCTAAGAAAGGCAGTAAGCTCTTTTCCTAGACCAGGAAATTCATCTGTCTGGTTCACTCCCAAAGTAAGGGGAAGATCGTCACCACCTCCATGACCCCCGCGAAGGGTTCCTCCATGCAGCAGCAAAAGCAAAGGGATATGGTCATGACAGAACACAGGAACAAATTCTCGTCACCGACAAGGGTACCACAAAAGATTCAAGTGGGCAAC
>APFE030733185.1:4028-14324 GCA_000404065.3 Pinus taeda | reverse complement strand
TGTATGTATGAGTCTTTGGTGATAGGAAGTTATTTGGTGATGTATGTATAGAGTAATGTTATCTTTTTTTCTTATGCTCAGGGGGAGCATGCACTTGATCATGGGAGCTCAATCAGCATTTCAGCATATTAGAGATTTCAGCAGGTAGTCAAGGGGAGCATGATCCTTTGCCCCTGATGAAAAAGGGGGAGAGTGATAGGTGTTATTGTTGCCATCAAGTCTAAAGGGGGAGAATTTTGGCATTATGATTTAGGTGATACAGGTGTTGTACTTGATGGAAACTCTCTCAAATGACAAATCATAGTTCAGGCCACATAGAATGAAGAAATAAAGGTATATACAGGTTCACCTTGACCAACCCACGTATACACGCAGGTTCATTGAACAAAAGGTGTGTATGTGTACACATGCACTTTCATGGAAGGAACTACATGTACATGTTGGAAAATTAAAATTTGCTTCATGGTATTGATCCATGGTATTTGATTCGAAGTGTTGACCCCAATTATTCGATCCATGGTATTGGTTCTAAGTGGTTTTGGTCCATAGTATTGAGTAAGGCCTAGGTCTATAAAAGGAGGCAAAGAACATTAGGCAAAGGCACTCATGAATTGAATATCTAATGAAGAGCAAGATCTAGAATACTGGTTATTGGGTTATGGTGCACTACTGGAGCTGAATCAAGAAGGAACCTAAGCGCTTGATGAAGGATAAGTTCTATTGAGGGGTCAAAATCTTAAGGCTTGAAGAGAAGTATCTTTGTGTGGTTTTGATTTCTTATCTAAATAAATGGCACATGTTATAATCTATAAATATGATGATCTGGGTATAACTGATGTTTGAAGTTGTTGTAAATTTTAAATAATCATTTACAGATCTGTACACATGTTCACTTTAACAAAGGCGCATATACACGCTGGGTCTACATATCAAAAGGGCATATACGTAGGTTCACCTTGAGTAAACTATTTATGTACACAGGTTCAACATGTTGGAGTAGCATATACCTAATAAAATAAGCTTTAGCTACTTCTGTTTGTTGTTGCAGTGTTCTGGGTTATAGCATGGGTTCTAGTTACTGTTTCTGTATTATGGTTACAACATTCTGAGAAGTGATGGGTTGATTTAGTTGGTTCAAAGGAGATTGATTGATGCAGATATATTTGATGATTGATTGATGTTATTGATGGATCCAATCTGAAAATTAATGAAATGTGGTCCCTGGAAGAAAAGAGAAGGTTGTAGCCTTCTGTAGGCCTGCACCTACATACTAGTAAACCCAACAACTAGTACAAGAGCTAGAGGGTTGTAGCTCCCTTCCGGGAGAAGCTGGAGAACGAGAGAAGGTTGTAGCCTTCTGCAGGTAGAAGCCTACGTACTGGTATAAGTCTGCACTAGTACAAAAACTGTAAAAAGATGTTTCTTATTAAAAGAAGATAGAGAGGATTGCAGCAAGTGGTTTTCACCCACATTGGGTTTTCACCTTATATCTTGTGTTCATGTGTGTGATTTTATGTTCTATTTTTACTGCCCCTGTTCACTGTCTATATGGTTAATGAAGTTTTGATGCACTCATTAAAGATCAAAATATAACGGATTAATTGAATCATAAGTTTACTGGATATACACTGGTTTCATTAATCACAGTTGCGTATACATGCAAGTTCCCTTAACTGAAGTAGCATATATGAATCAAAGTATGAAATGAAAAAGTTTTATTTAAATTTGCTAATACTGATTAACCACCCACCCCCCCCCCCCTCTCAGTATTATTTCCAACAAAACTATGTGTTATATTGGCATATGTATCATTCACTATAGATACATGTATGAAAAGTAAAAATTTACAAAGTTAAAAATTTACAAAAAAAACTTAAAAAACATTTACATCATAAAAATACCAAAATGTCTGTAGATATATATAGATAGAATCTAGTCTTTGACATCAAAATATTCCAAAACTTGGATGTTTTAAGTACAAAATGGCTACTATGCCTAGCTATAAACACCCGTTGACTATGCCAAAGCGCCTGCTAAATAGAGCCTACTACTTCTGAAGTGATAACACTACTCTAGCTATCCTCCGAGCAGGAACTAGAAACCGCTCAGGCACACCGACTATTTTGTTGCATATAAGTGGGAATCTCCCTTATACGAAGGGGGGGCACACCCATGCTCATGCCCTCCACGTTCCTCCGAACCTCGTGAAGACTATCAGCATCACCCCCAGTAGGTAGTTAGCCACCCCACCTCATATGGCGAGGTTTTCCTACAGGTCGTAATGGCACCATATCTGTGTCAAGCAAAAAACTTCATGTCAGTACTTGTTCACCCATAAAATCATCAAAAACATAACATAAATATTCAAAAGCTCAAAAATAATTTAATTACTCTCAAAAATCATTCTCACCTTGAGGACCCCAATTGGTCCCAGGAGGCAGCATCAAGTCAAGGACGCCAGTGACGTCCATGCCCTTATAGGCATAGTCATCTATCATCATAGTCTGGCCACAAAGCCACTCGAATAAATCTTCCTCGAGGAAGTGTCAGCTAGGTCCTCCTCCTACGCGAGGATCAAGTGATGACCATCACCCCTGTCTCAGATCCCTCAGATCAAAGGGACCCAAGATCATCCTTAGGTGCATAACATGTACCCTCTCAAGAATGAATGAGATAATAAGAGTACCATACCCAAAATTATGTTGGGTTCGAGTCTTGCACGCGGTCAACTCTTCCTTCAACTAGCGAAGCACTACTTCACACCAGTTGAACATCTAAGGCTGGACACAGTCAACTGCAAGCAATAGTTGGGCCTTTGTTGCAACGTGGGGACTCTTTGACCCCACCAAAGACACAATCAACCATAAAATAGCCCTCTTAGATTTGGACCTAATCCTCTCTATGGGGACTTTGTTGTTGACAAGTCCCTATAAGATTGAACTAGCTCTAGGGTGGATCGAGGATTAGGCCTACCCCCACTCAGTGTTGCTTGTGCTCCTCGGCACGACAAACCAGTGAGAAAGTAAATATCATCATGGTCAATGGCTAGCTCATGATCTAAAATCCTGAACACCTGCTCATCTCCATCCCAGCATTGGATAATCCATCTCAACAAATCCTCCTACCCTTTCATTAGCTCCAACTTTGCATACTTCAGCAAACCATAGTGGTTCAATGCAAGCATGCATGCTAGATCATTTCGCATCAGTAGTTTGTAGCTATCATGGGTCCGTTCTCTCCTTAGGCTAGTCATTATGGCCTAAAACCTGTGCAAGACAACCCAAAAATTAGTCACAATGGGGCAACAAAGCTTCAGGAATCACTACATGGGGTTTTAAAATGCACTCTCAAGATTTAATGCTCCCCCCAGTGGTACACACGGAGGATTAATGCCCTCCAGTAGGTCGTAAAGTGCATTCAACACTCCTTATAGGCCTGGCAAAGGGCATTAGTGTGCAAATACTGCTTTAGGGCTCCCCAAATCTGCAAGAATCCACCCCAAAAACTGATAAGAAAGGTTAAGAAAAGCATATAGAAAGGTTTTGGCATGCACCCGAGATTGACGGCACGTCAAATGGTTGCCCGGATCTCCCACAATCATCCATGGAAAATCTATTCCTCTTTGGCTCCAAAATGCTCTCACAATTCTCAAATAATGAAAATGGTGAATGTGAAAGCTAAAATAACTTTCTTATATTTATTTTTGGAGACATGATTTATTGAAATCATTAAAGAGGAAGTAGTCCATTCCCCATGATTTTTTATCATGCATGACCTCATATTTATAGGAATTGCAGCCTTTTTTGGTCTTTTTTTTCTTTTTGATGAAAGTACTTTCAAGAATGAATGGCAGCAATCACTGCATGCAATTCACAATGAGCACTTTCTTTTATGGGATGTTTTCTCACTCTAAAATTGAAAAATCCTTGAGTTTTTCATCGTTGGGCTTGTTAAACACATACGACGATTGTTCGAGCAACTCTTTTTCACTCTTTGTATAGCTCATTAAATTGAAAAATATCATTAGAGCATTCTTTTTAGGCACTAACCCTCTAGGTTTGGCGGCTACCCTAGAAACAACAATTAAAGCAATTCAATGTTTTTTTCCTATGTGTAACAAATAAGAGAAAGATAGTGGAACCAACCTGGAACTTCCCTTAATCCCTTGCTTGATCTCTCTCTCCTTTAGAAAATCCTAAAACTCCTCCCCATACTTACCACGCTTGGAGAGTACCTGCACAAGTACAGCAAAAAAATTCCTATGAAGATTACCCGAGCATTCCTTTAGGTACTTTTCTCGCTTGTTAAACTAAAAAATCCTGAGTTTTTGTCACCGAGCTCATTAAAAATCTACGACAACAACAAGAGTACTTGCTTTTTTGGGACCATTTCTTGCTCTTAAATTGAAAAATCCCCGAGTTTTTCTCCTTCTTCCTACTTGTTAATCTACAAAGAAGGAATCAACAGTTATTTTACTTCTTTTTCCTTGCTCACTAAACTAAAAAAGATAACTTGAATTTTCCTCATTTGACTCGTTAAAATTCGATGAAGGTATTGAGTTTGTCATTGCATGACTCATTAAATATTCACAATGAATATTGAGTTTAGTCTGTCTCCTCGTACTCGTAACAAAATGAGGTCAACATCTATTGAGCATAGGTTTCTCATTATTTGGACTCAATAGATTACCTTACAGAAAATTAACCGATTGAGGTATACTATTAAACTTTTGTCACACCCAGTTAAAAACTATGACGAAGGGACCACCCTGGAGTCGTTCTTTATGATCTTTTATGACTCTCTAAATGTGAAAAGACCACTGAGTTGTCTCGTTTGGACTATTAAATTACATAGACAAGGTGTAGAGTCACTCTTTTTTCAATCCTTTTTAGACTCTTAGAACATGAAAAGATCGACGAGTTTTCCTGTCTGGACTTATTAAACTAATCAGATAGGGCATAGAGTCACTCTTTTTGCGGTCCTTTTCAGACTCTTAAAATATGAAAAGATCGATGAGTTTACCCGTTTGGACTTACTACACAAATCAGATGGGGAAAGTGGATAATACAACTATATTCAGTATTTGAAAGCATGGTTTGGCAGCAATCGGTCCCTCGAACATGGAACTCCCTCAGATAAATCTTCCTTGTGATGACCTCTCAATATGAATCTTACCATCCTATGAGTTTAGCCTAAATACCCTGATGTTCTTGCATCTTCGTATGCTAACTCTCTTTCGTGTTCATGAGTCTAGTGCTACATGGTTAAAACCGTTGTCGTGCCTTCTATTGTTCAAGGGCTAACCTTTTTTTTCCTCCATCAATCCATCAAGCATATCCTTTCATCATACCTTCTATTGTTTTGACCCAATGCTCAAAGATTCCTCAAAAAACAAATCATTCTTGTCCTGTTTCGTGTTAATTGATGTAGGACACATTATTACCTACCTTTCGAAAGGTCTCTTCCTATCAACTTCAACACTCTATATAGGAAGACAACCCAGAAACACATTCAAGGCCTTGGTACTTGCATACATTAGTGGCAAGTCACCTTGTGTTTGATCAGGGGTTCTCATTATTGGCTCCTGGTTAAACGATTCTACGGGTGTTCAATGACAATTTTTTTTCATACTCGCTGGATTGTACTGTGCATCTTGAAGACCATCACCATTATTAGTGTTCTTCCTCGCGTCTATTAACGGTCTCCATTATTGACTGGTAATCAGATGATTTGATGCATGTTTGACATCAACGCATATATTCACATGCATTGATCTATGTTGTTCGGTGAAGCAGAAATCAAGACTTTGGGTAGAGGATTGCATCACTCAGCCTTGTTTCCTCTCCCATGTTGCGTATATTTTTTTTTGGAGACAACTCATCAGAATGATCCTATTATTACACTGGTTCCACATTATGCTTTTCGGAAACCAACATCGTCATATCTCTTTTATGAGAAAATCACTCTGACATAGCTACTGAGTGTGGGAATGCATGACTCATGAAATGATTTTAGTTGTTTTATATATGTGTTGTGTCAGGTTTCCCATATTGCCCGAAGCTCTAGTCCTCTGTCTCTTTTTGTCAAAGAAGAAACATAAGAATTAAGTAAAGTATTTCGGTTATCGTCGTTGTCTGTGATCTCACACTTTAGGGGGCATCTCTTATACCGTGTATAAGGCAATTGTCCACTTACATGGGCTGCAACATACATGCAAAAATTATGTCAAAAATCTCAAGACTGTGTAATCATATATTACTTCTATGGATGAATGGTAAATGTAATACAAAGGGGAACCACTTGAAATGGGAAGGAAAACAAGGCAAGAGGCATATTTGGAGAAAGAAAAGGTTCAGATGCTCATCCAGAATAACAAGCAAATCGCCCCATTCTTTTCCAATGTTATGACTCATATGCACAATTTTACAATAGCCTAGACTTATTGGTCAAATCACATGGGATCCCATCAGTTGGCTCACTCATGGAGATCAAGTACAGGAATCAGGTCGAGTAGGAGATTGAAGAATAGTTGGAAAATTTGAGACAGGTAGCCATCAAGGAAGAGATGGAAGTAAATGGAAGGAGTATGCAGAAGTACATTAGTGGCCATGTCCAAATCAACACAATGTTTCTCCTTCTCAAGAGGGAAACAAAAATCAGTTCCAAGATAGTGTACACTGATGCCATGGAGGCTAGAATCTGATTCCAACCTAACATCATTACATAGTTTTGGGATGTCATCGTACAGTACAAAGCTTGGCACTGTTACTAACTGAAAAACAATGAGTGGAAGTTGTTAAGCTAGAGTTCCCCAAATGAAAAATTAATTTTTTTTCCTTATAAGGTTGTCTAGTTGTCTCTACCCAATTTTGTCTTATATGGGTAGGCGTATATTGTAATATTATTTTGTAAGTGGAATTCCATGTGTCAATATTGGAATGTGAAGAGTGATGATGTAATGAATGTAAAGAGTCATTTTGTAAAGAAGTTGAAGAGTCACGAGGGAAGTCCAAGAGTCACAAGGGGAAGTGAATAGTCACCCCTTTAGCTATAAATAGACTGTCATAACTCATGTAACTGGATTTTGGGAGCCAAGTTTTTGGGTACGCTTTTAGGTTAGAATCAGGAGCTTGGGAGTTTGTGAGGGCCTGGGATTCTCCGTAGGATAGAGGGAGTATCTTTCTCTAGAGGAGAAGGTGTCGAATTCATGCTTCACTATTGGGGCTAGTGGTTTGTGAATGGTATATGTATGATTGGAACTTTCAGTTTAAGAAAAGCTCAAAGCCAACATGTTTTCATGCATATGTTGTGAATATAGAAGGAATATTCTTGTTATGTTTGAAATGTATGTTATGTAACTTAAGCTTATGCTTATGAACTATTTTGTTTGCATTGGTATGAATCTTGTTGAATGTGTGTTGTTGTATAGTTCCATCACTGTTAACCTGTGAACTATTTCGCATATTATCTTGTGATGTCTTTATGATCGTGTCTTCCTTCCAAGTTGCGTACTATTACAAGATTCTAAGGGACTCATTAATTTTCCTTTTGTGTGTTATAACCTTCATCAATTACACTTGAACTTCCATAGGGTCACACACTTATTCTCACAAATAATAGGGCGTGATTTCTCAAGAATTACAGAAGAAAATAGGGGCTTAAGTAGAGGCATAAATTGAATGAGTCTGGGTTAGAGGTCCTCAGTGAAAAGAGAGATATGTTATTCACTTTCAGGTTGTACTCAATTAGGAAAATCAATTGTAATACATCTTTATTCATCAGATCAATGAAAACAAGCAAATGGGTTCTTAGTAGATTTCTTTCCCCTAGAAAAATATTGTGTGCATGTGTGTTATTTCTCATTTCATGTTTGTGATTGATGTTTAAATTATGAAATGAATTCTGTAGGGCAGTAAATTAGGTTTGTGTCTTGTGATTTTGATTAAAATTTCATAAGAAGTTGCAAATCTACACCATAATTTCTACATGGTATCAGCGTAGGATTCACTTTCAAAGTTGTTTCTCAGAAGGATCGATTTTTTAATTTAGTGCACAGGATCTCTACAATGTTGGGAAGATGACCTTTAACAGTGTAAGGCTAGGATATGCCTTGGAAGGCGACTCTAATTTCATCACATGGAATGATCACATTGAGGTCGTATTGGATGAAAATGGATTGCTAGAATACATCAAGATAGATGTTGCAAAACCACATGCATATGATGTCAAGAACCTTTCTAAGTGGAACAAATATGTAGCCAAGGAAACAAGAATAATATTAGAGGGAGTGAGAGATCACATTTTCTTAAATATCCATGGGAAAGAAACTCCTTTCGCAATGTGGAAAGCACAAACATAACTATTTCATAATAGTAGTGACCATAAGAAACTACCACTTAAGGATAAACTTTGAAATATCAAGATGCATAAGAATGACCTTATTCCTCAGTACTTGAGCAGGATCACACAAGTTCATTATGAACTTGGTTAGGTTGGTGTTAATGTTTCCAAGGATGACTTGGTAAACCTAGCCCTTCTAAGCCTTCCCAAGGGATGGAATAACTACTAAGATTTAGTGAATGGGAGTGAGAAACTACCAAATTAGGAATTCTTATGGTATGATTTGGTATGAGAGGAAATAAGGCAGATATTAGAGATGAGACTTCATCCAAGGGTGACAATGAAGAAAACTTTGCATTGGTTAGAAAGGGAAAGAAGGGAAAAGGGAAGAAATCTCAATCCAAACCAGAATCCAACAAAGGGGGAAAGAAGAAAGATTATTCCCAAACTAAATGCTTCAATTGTCATGATTTTAGGCACTATGAAACAAAGTATACACACAAAAATTCAAGCAAGAAGAAATCAAGAGGAGAAGCAGGTGAGGCCTTGACTTCACATTTTGAGCTGGATTTTACCCTTATCTCATGCATTGTAAGCATAGTGATGGGGAGCATGTGGTACTCAGACTCAAGTGCATCATTCCACATGACAGAGTGTTGAGATCTTTTCAGTGGTCTGGAGGAGAAACATTTGTAGATGCACATTGAGCTGGGGGGCGATGGAAGTTACACTACAACTGGGGTTGGTAAAGTAACCTTTCAGAGGGAGTCAAGATCGCCTCTCAGACTCAAGGATGTCATGTTCATTCCAGACCTAAAGAAAAATACCATCTCTATTGCAGTTTTGGAATACCGTGTTTATGATGTGATATTCAACAAAGGAAAAGCATTCCTGAGAGACATAGCCATGGAACAAGTAAATCATATGAGGGTTCGTGTGAAGAACCTATATAAGGTAGATGTGGAAGATTTTGTTTCATTAAGAACTAAGGTGGAGAAAGTGCACAATTGCAATGTCAATGAACTTTAGCACAAAATACTTGGCCATTTGCATCATGACACCTTGAATATTATTCAACAAATAACCACTAGCCTCCCTAATGGAGAAATTGAGTAGTAGGATGTATGTGAAGGATGTATCTTGGGGAAGTACATAAAATCCACATTCCATGATCAAGAAATAAAAGCACATGCAGTCTTGGAAATGATCCACTCTAATGTTTATGGACATTTCCCAAACACCTCCACTTCCATACACAAATATTTCATCATTTTGATTGATGAGCTCTCACAGAAGTGTTGGATCTTCTTCATGCAGAATAAAGATGAGACATTCTCCAAGTTCATAGAATTCAAGGAACTGGTTGAGAAATAAAACGGAAATAAGGTGAAGGCTTTTACGAGCGATACTGGAGGTGAGTATGTGTTGAACGAATTCCAAACAAATTGTGTGAAATAAGTTATTGGACGAGAGATGAAAACACCCACAAACCATAGCAGATGAGGTCGCTAAGACAAAGAACCATAGCATTGTGGGAATTGTGAAGGCTATGTTGCATGACCAAGGCCTACAAATGCATTTGTGGGTAGATACATGCAACACAACAATTTGCAGAACCAAAGTCCTCATTAGATTTTGGCATGATTACACCAAAAGAGTCTTTCGTGGGGAGAAAATCGAATGTGTCTCAGCTCAAGAATTTTTGAGCCTATGTCTATTGCCATGTCTCGAAAGAATAAAGGAAGAATCTTGAGCCAACAATAGAATTGGGGGTATTTGTGGGTTACAAAGAAACACCTCACAACTACTGTGTGTACTTGCCATCCCTCAGAATGAAAGTTGTGCGAAGGTATGCAAAGTTTTATGAGGAGAAAGCGATGCAGTGTGTTAGCGCTTGGAATTCACCTAGGCTGAGATAGACAAACTCTCAAGGCTACATCAAACCATTTCACCTCG
>APFE030733171.1:66714-88346 GCA_000404065.3 Pinus taeda | reverse complement strand
GGCCTACTCAACTGTCTCCACCACTCCAAGCATAGCTCTCAGTTCTGAAAAATTTCTTTTCAGTGAAAGACTTGGTGAAGATGTCGACAACCTGCTGCTCAATGGGGCAACACTGTAGTGACATGACTCGGTCATGGATCAACTCGTGGATGTAATGCATGTGAATCTCAATGTGCTTGGTCCTCTTCCTCTGAACTAAATCAATCAATATCTAAATGGACCCTTGATTGTCACAAATTATGATAGTCAGAAGTGGATACTGAATACCAAACTCGGAGAGAAGCCCCTGCAACCAAATAGCCTGTGTAGCTGCATTCACTGCACCTCTATACTCTGCCTTGGTTGTAGATAAAGAAATAGTGGATTGCTTCTTGCTAGACTAGAAAAAAGGCCCTGAACCAAAGCTGAAAACATAACCAGAGGTGGACTTGCAGTCTGTACCATCACCAACCCAATCAGAATCTGTGTACCCAATCAGTGAAAGTAGGCAATCTACAACATAAAAGATACCAAAACTAGAAGTACCTTTCACATATCTAAGGATTCTCTTTGCAGCTTTCCAATGAAGCTCATGGGGCTGCTGCATATATCTAGAACAAACTCCTACTGCAAAAGATATATCAAGTCGGGTGTGAGTAAGATACAACAAACTCCCAACCAATTGTCAATACAATGTGCTGTCCACCAAAGGTGTAGTACCCACATCCTCAAATTTGATCCTCGAAAGAAAGAGAGATGCTGCTGGCTTTCATTCTGTCATTTGAAAGTGGACAAGTAGATCTGATGCATACTCAGACAGTGCCATCTTGATCCCTGAAGTAGACTGAGAAACTTCAAGACCAAGAAAGTAGTGCAACAATGCCAACTCTGTCATGGAAAACCAATCGTGCAATGCTGATTTTGCCAAATCAATAGCCGAGGTAAGGTTCCCTTTCATCAGTAAATCATCTACATAAAGTACTATCAGCAAAAGGGAATCATCATGTTGCAGCAAATAAACATTCAGATCAGATTTGCATCAAATGAATCCAAAGGAAAGTAGGAAAGAATCCATCTTTGCATACCAGGCTCTAGGAGCTTGTTTTAAGCCATACAAAGATTTATTTAATCTGGAAACGAGGGAAGAGTTCTGAATGTATCCCTGTGGCTGCTCCATATATATCTCCTCCTTGAGATCTCCATGAAGAAATTCATTCTTCACATCCATGTGATGAACTTCCCATCTGCGAGAAGCAGCAATGGCTAAAACTAGTCGAATGGAGTCCATTTTTGCAACAGGTGCAAATGTCTCTGTGTAGTATATGCCATGGACCTGTGAGTATCCTTTTGCAACAAGTCGAGCTTTATACTTTCTAATATCACCATCTACAGCAATATTTGTTTGATATATCCATTGGCATCGAACAAGATTTCTTCCTTTTGGAAGTGGAACCAAGTCCCATGTGTTGTTTTCCATGAGAGCAGAGTACTCTTCAGCCATGGAAGCCTCCCAAAGTGGGTTTATAGCAGCCTTAGAGTGTGAATGTGGATTTTAACCAAGTGTCATATAGAAATGTATGGGAAGAAATGGTTCCATGGCAGCCAGGGCTTGAGGAGCCCCAAAAAACTATGATCTAGTCCTTCTCTCATCTGCAGGATCACCGACTAGTTCACCCGCATCTTGCAGGGTTTTCTCTACCCATGTTGGCAGCTGAGTTGGAGCAGCCATGACCTGATCCTCATACTCTGAATCATACCCAAGAGGCTTCTCTGATGGTTACTCTGAAGTGCTCAAAGAAGTTTCAGACTCCTCCTCATCAGTGGCAACAACTGGTTCCTCGACAGGGTTTGCTGAAAAATCATGTAGTGATTCTTTTTCAAACTTCACACTTCGAGCTACAAGGAAATTTTCAATGTGAGAGTCCAGCAATCTATATCCTTTGACACTGTTAGGATATCCAACAAAGATACATTCAAAACTTTTAGGCTCCAAAGCCTTCCTCTTATATGTCGGATTGTGAGCCCATGCTCGTGACCAAAAATGCAAAAGTGCGACACTTTCGGTTTCTTACCAGTCTAAAATTCAAATGGAGTGGTGTCTTTCAGTGCTTTGTGAGGAATGCAGTTCTAAAAGTATGCTGCACAATTAATAGATTTAGCCCATAGCTTAGGAGCTAATTATTTGGACTCTAGCATACAATTGGCCATCTCTTTTAACAACCAGTTTTTCCTCTCCGCGACACCATTCTGTTGTGGTGTATATGGCACTGTGTGTTGTAGCTGTATACTTGCATCAATACAAAGTTGCTGCACATCTTTGTTGACATACTCCCCCCCATTATCAGTATAGAGTATCTTAATCTTACACCTAGACTCATTCTTAGCAAGTGCTTTAAATTCTATAATGCATTCAAATACTTCCGATTTTAATTTCAGAAAAAATACCCAAGTAAAGCGAGAGAAATCATCTATGAAGGTGATTACATATCGAGCCTTACTGATTAAAGGCTGCGGGAATGGGCCCATGATGTCACTGTGAATCATCCCAAGAGGTGAAGAAGCTCTTTGTGCCTTCCCTTTGTCAAAATTTTGCTCCGGATGCTTCCCAAGAATGCATCCTTGACATACACCGCTTGTGAATTTAATAGCGGGAAATTCTTCTACCATGTTTTCCTTGCTGAGTTGATGCAAGTACTTATAGTTTAGATGGCCAAATATTTCATGCCATAACTTAATGATATCATTAGATTGTGACAGAAATATAGTGCTAATATATTTAGGAACAAAGTGGGAAAATAAATACAAACGAGAACTATGATTTGCAATTCCATGTGCAAGCTGTGAGCCCGTGGAAATGTCAGTAATCACTGTGGAGTCCGGAGTGAACTCCACCTTATTTCCAGAGTCGGAATGAGTGATCTGATATATCAAGAGAAGATTTGCGAACATCGAGGGAACATGAAGCACATTTGTGAAGCAACCCCCTTCAAAGTCTACAATTCCTTCTCCACACACCTTTGCAGGTGTGGCATCTCCCAAGTAAATTAGGAATCTGGTGCTTTCTTCGATGTCGAAAATTCATCTTTTGATGCAACCATATGGTTTGATGCACTTGAATCAAGGATCCAAGCTGATGGAGTGGATGTGACAACATTAAATCATGACCATCTCGTGCTCTCCCTCTCCCATCTCCCATTCTATTATCATCCTTCTTCTTTGCATTCTCGAGCACATTGAGATTGTGCCGTTGCAATTGCTTAGCCATCTCATCGATTGTTTTCCTCATGCAATTTTCTCCAAGATGAAAACCTTTGGAATAGTAGCTACAAAGTGTTCTTTCCTTCTTCTTCTTACCCTTAGGCAAATAATAACTCTTTGAAGTTTGTAAGGGTCTCTCCTTCTTCGATTCATTAAATTTACCCTTCCCTTTTTGATTGCCTATTCCACTGCTCTTTGGAGCATCAGTAGCCGCAAGTGCTTGGTTCTTTGAACGCTTGATGGCACCCATTTGGACTAACTTAGCTTGCTCTTGAGTCAATGCTGCAATGAAGTCATTCAATGGAAGCATTTTCCATTTTTCCTGAGTCAATTTAGATACTTGAAAAGACGATACAAATACGGAATATTCAGGGCCTAATTTCGAGAGAATCGAAAGGATGAGTTGATCTTCCTCTTTCTTGACTCCACATGCATCAAGTTCAACGAGGAGGGATTTAAACTTGGTGAAGTATTCTTGTAGGTTGCTGAAATGAGTTGGAATGAGGGATATGAGTTCATTCTCCAATTGATGCACTCTCATTTCATCCTGCTTGCCGAATAGTCCTTCCAATGTGGTCTAGACCGCATTGGGAGTAGTGGCTCCGCTGACATGAAAGAGGAGTTCTCTAGAAATTGATAGGCATATCAGCCCAATTGCTTCATCTAATTTATTGAAATACTTGATCTTTTCTGTTGCAGAATTCGGTTTAGTCTCTGTTCCCATTGTTACCTTGTAAAGCCCTTTGCTTCGGAGGAGCAGAGTGATCTCTGTCTTCCATTCGAAGTAATTGAAAGTATTTAGAATGAGTTTTGTGGGCTGAGAGAGATCATCCATTGCTGCTTGCTGTGCCTCTTGATGATCTATACCTACAAATAAAACTGTGTACAATCCACTAGATTCGAACTAGCTCTGATACCATGTAGGATTCCTGCAAAAACTCCGATAGATCTAGAATTCTAGTTAAATTAAACACAAGTAATTTGCTGATACTGAAGAGAGGAGAGAAAGAATTTGCTCCATAAAATCAATGTATTAAATTAATTTACAAAAGTAATACATGAGCAACCAAACCTCTAATCCCAAAGGGAGGTGGTTATATAGAAATTGTCAAGTCTAGAAAACTAGGAAAAAACTAGTAAAAAACTAGAAAAGGGTAAGAAATGCTAAAGGGAGGGCTAAAATAGCAACAATGACTCAAGACAACCTATGCCAACTATCAACCATGAGGAAAGCATGAGGAGGGGTGCATTTCCCAAGGAAGGCAACTTTAAAACATGCTAAAATGGTTCGGGGGACCAAATCCATTGATTTAAGGGGGAATCTTCATGTGGGGCGTCAATCCTCAAATAACTCAAGTGGATGAGGTGTGGTTAGGTGTGAACATGTACTTAGATGTCTAAATGGTTTATGAAAGTGGTTGGACTAATATTTCCATAATATTAAGCCTTTAAAGGCAAAAAACAAGGGAAAGTTGGTCCACCGAGCTAGCTTACCACAAACCAAGTGTGAACATGATTTTTAATTCATGTGGCTAAGTCAAGGATACTTTTAGGCTAAAAATAAATGTAGATGTTAGGATTATATTCCAATAGTTGGAAGTAACACTTCCATGTGTTGTTGTGAGTTATCATTGTGAGTCCAAAGCATCAATCTAGAAGTTGTTGTTTCCTATGCATGAGTTATAGTCATGATCTAGATGTGTCAAGTCAGTGTTTTATATCCTATATATTTGTAACTGTTGTGATCAATAAAGACATTGAAGTGTGTTTGATGTTGTGCATAATCACTCTCTCATATTTATCTATTTTCTAATAACTAGATCATCTACCAAAGAGATGAGGAATGTGAGGAATGCTTGTAATGAATATGGACTCTTAAGATAAATGTAAATGTGTGTGAACCACTGAAAGGGTGGTGACATGGTAGAGTTGTTTCCTAAAGAAATTTTAGGAGGATGATTATGATAGAGGATAAGTTGTGGCGTCATTATGCATAGGCTTTGCGTATTTTAGGGAATATTAAAATGGGAAACAAATGAAATGATAATTGGATAAAACAAGTAGTATTTTTTACAAGGTGGTTTAATTGATTAATTTTTGGAAAAATCCCCTCTAAAGAAATGTTTTTGCGTAATATAAAGAAATCCATGCTTGTGTTGATGTTGTTATGATCTCAGGGAATATATATAGATATATATATATATAGAGAACATTATAATATTGTAGTAAACATATATGCAATGGGGTAAATGTATATAAACATATATGCAATAGGGTAAATGTATATGTGATAGTGATTGGCTTAATAAAAAAAATTAGGTGTTGCTTTGTTGACATTTACTTGAATAATACCACTTGTTATTTATGTCACTCAATTGGTGGATTGACCTTTTTGTTGACCTACCATTTATTCTTATCAATATTTGTCTTTGATACACATACATAGATTTATAGTTACAATCGTTTTTTTATTAGAGGCTCAACTTCGACAATTGTTTTGATCTAGTCTCCTAGGTGGTGATAAATAACCCATCAACTGCCACTTAAGGAATCCATTACCTATGTACCCTTCACCAAACACTAGACCCATCACAATTAACCTAAAATCAAATCACACACCACTCTATGACACTCAAGGACCCTATACTAGCTGCTAGTGAGTTTATACTAATGATCTTCCATAATGTAAGGTAGCCTAGATATATCATAAAAATTAAAAAGATACAAGGATCAAATCTCGTTCTCAATATCAAATAAAATATATAAAATTCATAATTTCTCAGAAACTATTTAAGAAACAATAAAACAAAATAACAATATATGTAGCTTAGTCTTTACCTAAATATTCAATAATTAGTTATTTCATGTTTCAAGGAAGTAGATATTTAACAACATTTTTATAAGTACAACATTTTGAACATAAAAAAATATTTATTATCACTTATTCATAATATTATTTAATTATGTATCAATATTTTAATTTTACTTATAAATTATGTTTGCAATATATAATGAATAATAATTTTTTAAATTATTTATTTAATAATTTAATATAAAATCACATAATCAAAATCAAAATCTAATATATTATATATATATATTGAAAAAAAATTTCATAAATTTCCAATTTCACATTCAACTATGAAAAAGCTTAGTAATTCCAGACTAAAAGTTTCAAATCTTAAATAATTACTTTGAAATTATTTGATTAAAAAGAAACATGCTTAGCTGCAACAACTTATTCTATAAGCCACAACCTAATCTCCTTCACAGTAAAATAATTTTCGTTTTGTGTGCAACAACTATCTTAGTTTTCTATGCAACCACCTAAACTCCTTTTAGCAATATTGATATTGAGTTTTTTGAAATAGTGAACTTTTCCACTTGCTTGTAGAGAATTAAAGTGAGAAAAAACAAAAAAACAACCTTCATACCTAAACTTCTCCGCTTGCTTGTGGAGAAGTAAACTAACAAAAAACACAAACAACTTTTCTACCTAAACACAAAAACAACTTTTGTAGGCAAATTTTCAAGCGGTTGAGGTCACAAAGTTAAGTTTAGTTGATCTATTTTGTGGGTTGTGTTAAAATTTTGATGGATTTTACTACATTTGATAAGGCACACGCACACATGTGTAGATGGCTTAAGATAATGAATTATTATAATAATTCTACATTTGTAGATGGATTAAGATAATGATGAATTATAATAATTGTGATAGTGTATTTAATGAGATGTTAACGAATTATTAACTTAAAATGATTAATAGCTTTTAATAAATGGTTAATAGTTCATTGTATTAAGAGTTCTAGAATTCTCTAAATAATATGTAAAGGTTTTCTATTTTTTTGAATAATATGTAAAAGATTGAGTAATGATGAGGTGTTATTGTAAACTTTAATTGGTTGTAAATTAAGTGGAAGTATTACCTTTTTTATTTCTATTCAAATTTATCTAAAATTTATTTGAAAATAAAGTTTCATAATTGAAATTTTATTAAGTATATACTTTTAGAATCTTTAAAATCATATATATATACTATAGATATATATGAAAATATATGGTTTCTTTTAAATAAGTAAAATCTTAAAATAAACTTGTAGATGGATGTTAGTTGATTTAAAATTTGTAGAAAAGATTAGGAAAGCGATCATTCATAATTAATATTGAAATTGTTAAAAAATTAATTATTTACAAAATTATAAAATCATATATAATTAATTAAATATTAAAAAATATTTTTTCCTTAAAGTAAAATAGAATATTGATGATGACGGTGATGACGACGATGATAATGATGATTCACTTATGCTATCTAATTCTTAAAAATTTATTCTTAAATTTCTAATGTTTTCATTTACTTTTATCTATTTCACTAAAAATAAATAACATTTTTATTCTATAAAATTGAGATTTTCAAATATAAAATTAATGATTCATTAAAAGAAAAAAAAAACCAATTATTTTATATTGGAGCCTTTGTGAATTATCATTAAATGGATACCACATTCATTTTTATTATTTTGATATTTTAAACTAGTTACTTTGTTTATCATTAAAAAATGATAAAGTTAATTATTTCGATTAAAAACATTTCAAGAATAATTTATATAAAGAAGATAAACACTGTAAAAAAATACAGTAAAATAAAAATAAATAATTAATAAACAATAAAACTATAAAAGAAAATGAAAATTGTAAAAGTAGAAATAATAAATATAAATCATAAAAACTTAATTAAAAAAAATCAATCATATATGATAATAATAAACTAAATAAATAACCAATATAAATAAACTAATACTTTAATAATATACTAAACTTTAAGAATATAAATATATTTAGAAATGGTAGGTATAAAAAATAAATAAAATAAAATATATAAAGTATAGTTATAATAATAATATAAAAATATATAAAACAATTAAAATTATAGTTAAAATAAAAATGATATTTAAAATAACATTAAGTTTTTTTGGTTGGCTAATTTATAAGGGTATTTCAACGACTAACTATTTTGTAAAGAGTGTCTTAATAATACATCCATTCACTATGAATTCAAAACCTTAAGGGAAAAATAATGTTAATATTATATTATAAGAAAACCAATGATTAAAAAAATACATACATAATGAGATGTACATAAATAATTTTTAAATCATACTTTTTTTTGGGTTAAGTAGATACAACCATTTTCCATCCACGCAACTTTTGATTATAATTTGTATTTCATACATTTCATTCCATTTTATGTTTTTAATGAAATTACTTAGCAAGAATATTTTGGGGTCATATTTTTCATGATTTTTATAAAAAAATCATTTAATAATAATTATAAATATATTGAAAAATTGTGATTGGCATCATAGTAGTATAACATTAGTACAAAATGTTTTAAATGCCTTTCAAGATGAGCTACTTCTGCTACAGGCATGGAATCTAAGATTGATAACTTATAATAGTAGATAAGTACATTACATATTTAACAGGTATATATTTGACAAAACACTACTAAAACTAAACAAAACTTAACCTCCATAAGCAACCAACATTACTAAGAAGAGTGTTCCTCCATGGGAATGACCTCTAAGTCATTTTGATGCAAAACTACATTTAGATAAGGCACAACAAAATTAACTTCATTGATTGAATTACAAGATGGGAGTGAACTCTATTTATCTTGCTTTATTTCATGTCGAAGTTCATCCATGTAGCACCTAAAGTGATCTATTTCCTCCTTCACTCATTGCGTCATCATCATGTGATCCATTAGGAGCTCCATAGTCATAGTCAAACTCCTGTCTAGTTTATTATACTTGAGTTGCAATTGGAGAATATATTCATGCATTATTTCCATTTCTTTCTTCCCCATTGTTTTGAACAGTGCCAAATTCCTTTTATATTATGAAGAAGAAATGTTGAATCTACCCTTGAACTAGTGTGTTGGAGTAGTTAACACCCAAGTCTTAGTGCCAAACACTTTAAAGTAGTAAGTATCCAACTTCAAATTGCTAGTTTCCCAAAGAAACTATATATCTCCACCCTAAACCCATGTCACTCCAAAAAGTTTTGCTATAAAAGAGTTGATGGTATATGCACCAAAATGGCCATCCATTACCACCTCACTACCACTAATTATTCTAGAAAATTATGCTCTCCACACACTATTGAACTCCCTTAACAACCAATATTGATGTATACAAAAACATACAATGAGAAACGAAATTAACCTCCAAGTCCACCTCTACTTCATCTTAGTATCTGTAATTGCCTCATCGTTGACCACTTTGAATGATGATTTATAATGAATCATTTCACGCAATTGAACAACACCTTGCAACATGTTAAATCTTATCTAATCCATCACACTCAAAAATATTGTTTCATCGAAGGATTAGCTCTGGTCTCCCCACCCACGAGGGAGTAGTAATGCCATATCTACCAAGTCATCACTTTCATAATTCAGGAGCTAGTGAAACATGTGCCTCTCCACACATTTGTAGGCTCCATTTCTATGTACATTGCAACTATATTAACTCCTTAAATCACAGAGCCTAGATAAGTTATCGTGGACCAACATGATCACTGACACAGTGACAAGTGGGAATAAAAATTACTTTACACTGCTTCAGACTGATGAGGGCGGTTCCTACCCCCAACATGTAGATCTCCACATGTCTAAGACACCCAAACCTTGTGCTCCTCTTTCTTATTTACCCCAGACATGGTAAGGGAAATATTAGAGGGCTTCATCATCATTGACTAATATGTTTCCAATACTTAAGGTTACTCCTTAGTTAGCAAAGGAAATCAACCTCCTTATTATTGTTTTGAAGTACATGGTGGGTTGAGAAGGTACGTAGTTTTCTCAAACAAGGCCACATTTTTTTTTAAATTATACATGTATTTTAATTTGAAGTAGAGGAGCATATCATCACATATTGAATGATGAGACGAGACTCTCTAATAATGATAAGATTTCTATGGTTCATTTATGAAACTTGGAACAATCCTTGGTACAAAGCATAAGCCTTAACTTGGTTATTAGAAACCATTTCAATCCCCATTAGTAATTTAATTTTTCTTGTCCCTTTAGGCAAAAAGTCACCCCCTTGCTCTCCTAGCACCCCTTTGCATATGAAATTACTTAGAAAAAGTGTTTTTATTAGTTAATTCAACAACAAAAACACATCCTTAATAAAGACATGAAAAAATTAAATTAAATAATTAAAGATTATTAAATATCATATGTAAGTGGCCTAAAATAATAGGAAACTATTTCCTATGATTATCTTCCCCATTGCAAGTGAGCATGACATGAAAGATGGGATGTGATTGGCATTGGTGTGTGAGGGGAAAATGTGAAGAAAGAATAACCCCCATTCGGAAACAGAGAAATAAACATTGTACATTGATAAGCTAGGCACATAATAGCAAGCATAGTGAAGGATGGTGGAGTTGGATGGTAGGGGGGTTGATCTAGTTCATGATAACTCAAAAAATAAAAGTATCATGGTCCATTATTGGGAATGTATGAGTAGAGGAAAATCCATGAGGGGAAAATCAATTTGTTATCAATTGATGCACTCGGAATTAGTTCCATTCACATTCATATTTGCAAAATGGTCGGCTCTATTATTTTCAATTATCCTTCATCAAGCTTCCTATTTGATTTTTTATCGGACATTCTAGATCACTTTCCTCTAGTAGTTTCAAGAACAAAACTAATCTTTTTCTATTGTTAGTAGAGAAAGTTTTTGGTTTTTCTTTCCTAATTGGGTTTGGAAGATAGGGGGTTTGAAGCATAGAGTGCTCACAAATTGAAAATCAAAGGTATTAGAAGGAGCTCCAAGGTTTATGATTTAGGACTTCCATCAGTAAGTTTCATATTTCTTTCACTTCTTTGTCATT
This sequence comes from Pinus taeda, assembly GCA_000404065.3. Classification (NCBI taxonomy): domain Eukaryota; kingdom Viridiplantae; phylum Streptophyta; class Pinopsida; order Pinales; family Pinaceae; genus Pinus; species Pinus taeda. Next base: position 77,198 of record APFE030733171.1, on the reverse strand, counting down.
TCTTCTTTTGTCTTGGATTTTTTCCTCTATTTTTGCATCATTTGGATAATATTTGGGTTAGGTTGGTATTATTCTAGCTCTTATCTCTCTATTATTAGTCATAGCTCTTTTCTCTTAGATTTTCTATTAATTTTAGTGGAATATTCTTGTTGGCTTTTAGGTTGAGTTACATTGCTTGTTTGTAGGATTTTAATTGTATTGGTCCCAGGAATTATTGTACTCCTCAATCTTTGGTTTAAATTTCCATATCTCTGAGAACCTTTTTGTGTTCCTCAGAGGATAATTTTCGCTCCTCCCCATCCCGGGTTCCTCTGTGTGTTTGCTTCTCAATGTCACTCTTCAATTCTGCATTATCCCTATACAAGGTCATTGGGGAAGCTACGGGGGATGATATAAAAACTCTCTCCCATCCATTTTTAGAGAACACTTCTCTCTGGAGTGATTTTCTACTATCTATGTCCATTTTGTTCCCCCTGCAATTCAATATGAAATGTAAGAGTCCAAACAGGAAAAAATGATGGAACAACATTTCATAACAAATGCAGATGTGGCAGCTAATGTTGGAGGGTAGATACTTGACACGAGGAGTACCACCAGTATAAACATAAGATACATGCATATTATCCACATCTATCAACATTTTAAGATGATAATGGGGAAGGTTTTAGTGGAATAGTCAGAGGAATAAAAAGAAATCATGTTATGTATTGGTTAACTCCAAAAGTAAACAAACAAGCTCATCAATAGAATCTCAGTCCTTCTGAGAAAAAAAAAAGAAGATTTGGAGTTCTCAACTGCAGATGAAGAGGAGGCTCATCATGATACAATACAGGTTGATTCAACATCCAAGTAGATGGTCCTTTAGTTAAATTTTGTTTTTATTTTCATTAGTAGCAACATTGCAAGCAAAGAAATGAATTTGGAAGTCTTTAATAGTATAAAGGAAGATAGGATAAAACTTTACTATATTGTTAATTTTGTTTTCCAGTTCAAACAATATGTCATGGAAAAAACTCTATTGTTATTCTATTGGTATAGTTTTCCTTGCAATATACAAATAGAACTAGCCTTTTTTGTATATTTTGAAACATTTTAATAATACAATTCCTTTCTAATTAACAAAAAGAAAAAAACTGCAAGTATCAATGTATAATCATGTCACACTTTTTTAATTATAATTTTTGTAATAAATCAAGATGAGTGTCATCCTCACCCAGACTATAATTCTCATTCACACCAAGATCTTAAAGCTTCGTGCACCTCCTCATAACAATTTTATAAAAAAATATTCATCACCACATTTTTGTGCATAGGGTGGTGACCTCCTAATAGGAAACAATTAAATATCATGTGTGCGGAAAAAAATGAGCTACAACAATTTACATACAATGGCTACCACTATTTGTGTCACTCTTTTTTGTCTTTCAAAATAACATTTTCTATGTACTGATAAAAGGAAAAGAAGGAAAATAACAAAATCTTGTATGTGTACATGCACTTATAGAGCATCAAATAATAAATATGATCATTATGATAAATATTAAATAAGTATCTTCCTTGAAAATTAAAAATATTTGTGGAAACCCCTGATCGGGGTGTGTGCTCGAGTACATTTGTCAGCGATGGTTGCCAGGCCAACAAAGGGACATGTACTATCTACTGCATCCCACAGCTCATGGTGATGGGTGTGGTGGCCTCCCGCATGACAATGGACATAGGGCGATGGAGAAGTGACAGTCAGTTCTAGGGCAGTGACGGAGGTGGGAAGGACATGACGGGGGGGATGTTGGGATAGAGAACGGAGGGAGCTGATTATGAAGGAAGGCAAGGTGGTGGGAAGAGCATAGTTGTTATGGGAAGATGGAGAAAAGACACAACATACCAGGGAAGAGATTAGCAAAGACCTCTATGCATTGGCTCCAAGTATGTTAAATGGCCTTGCATGTCTAATGCAATCCTTTTTGTGCTATTCCATGGTGGGGGGATTAGAGAACATACCATGGAGGGGAATTAAGGAAAAGGTGGGGGAGACCTCTGCATGATGGGAGCGAAGGGAATCTGGTCTGAACCAGAAACCAACACTGAGAGAGATAATCGAGGTTGTGACCTTGAGAAACCACTTGCAATTAAGAAGGATAGCATGATTACCATGGAGGGAGGGGAGAATGTAGATAAGCATGCGTGAGGGAAGGAAATTGGGAGTGACAGAGAGGAGCGGAAGCTGCATAGGACAGAGGGGAGAGGGAAGGTTATGAGAATGGGAGTGTTTGTAACCTGACTTGATGGGCTGGTGGTGAGTGTCGTAAGCATAATTCGAGTCGGGCACTGGGTCATCACCCTCGGGAGCAGAGGAGAGATACACCAACAGCAGAAAGGTGGAGAGGCTACTGCTTGGAAGGTGAGTGGTGCTGATAATCCAGGCATAGGAGAGGCGCTGCATCCTTGGGCAGAGGGCACCGGGGCAGAGGCAAGTGCAGCTTGAAATGTGAGGGGGGAGAAGCAACAACAACCTAGAATGGCTAGAACATACACTCCGTCAACTAATGTGAATCGTGTGAACAGGCTCGCACAATAGGAGAGATGGCTAGACTAGCTCGTGGAAGAGGATGAGGCAAAACAGGGAGGGAGATGCCTAGGGCAGTAGACCCGAGCACCTCGGAGCCTAGGCATGGGAGGAAGCTGGTAGAACGACTCATCAGTGAAGTGGAAACAACATATAGGGTAGGGATGGATGCAAGCATCCGCAAGATTTTAGAAGATTGGGAGGAATAGATAAAGGAGGAGGTGGAATCCAAAGAGGAAATGGAGACCTGGCAAGAGGTAATCCCAGATCCACGGAATACTAGGGGTAGAACACGCAGTTTAAGCAAACTCTATACTTGTACTGGCTCATGAAGAGCCTTCTGGGGAAGGCCACAAAGCAACTATCAATGGGGATGACTTTGACCCTCCAGGACATGCCAAACTACAAGAAAGACCTACAGACCATTCAATTCCAGTTGTGCAAGTAGGACATCTACCTAGATCGTATTCAAAGGCATATCCCTTGTATTATCGAGTTGGCGGATGCACCAGGAGACTCAGTCGAAGACCTGGCTCCAGTGGACTCAGCCTCAGGAGATCAAAAGGAATAGTCAGGTTCTAGAATGTTTTTTTGGTTTCTTGTGGATATCATTTACTTTTTACTGATGTATGCTTATGATAGATAGAAATTTAAACTCCTATCATGATATAGATACATATATAACTTGGGTTGATCGCCTGAAACTATATTATTTTTGGATGATTTATAACGTGGATAGGTGGCCAACAGACTTGGTTTCCCACTGGGTAAGTTGAGGCCACCTATCTCATTCATGTGGTGTAAACTTGTCTTTTATAAATAGTAAACAGAAGGTCCTTCCAAGCTTTACATGTATATATAATTAATATAATATATGTATATATTAATATTATATATATATGTATGTATATTCTATTATATATATATATATATATATATATATTTGTGGAAAAAATTAAATCCTAATTGATGCCATTAATCCTATAGACTTAAAAAAATGAAACCCTTCAACAAAAATCAACCATCAACCATGGCCATGAAAAATAAAGACACAAAAGGGATGCAAAAGACAAAAACCCTCAAATTGACCTTCTAGAAATGCCATTGTTGCCATCTATTGGTATCTCCTTTAACCGTAGCCATGTGCATTACCCAGACAAGTCCTTACCTAAAACAATGTGCAATATTAAAAATATCATAAAATTATGGTCAAAATATATATACAAATAGAAATATTGTGAAAATTATGAAATTCTACCTCACAAATAACCCATACCACAACCCATTCTACTCCTCTACCCTTTAAACTTCATGTGCATAAAATTTGATTTGTGCATTGAATGTAATCCTTGGAATCATATTTTCATTGTTGAAATATGGCAACAAGAATATTCCAATTTAATTTGTCCTTGAATTAAATTGTGAATTAAAATCAAATTTAGTCTTAACAGCTACTTGGAAATAATTAATTAATTTGTTTCAAATTAATTAGTTGGAGAAATTTCAAGTTAGAAGTCTTTCTGAAGTCATGCAAGAGTTATCCCTTAAATTAAGGAATAATATTGAGTTATATTGAGTTGTAATTAGTTAACTCAGTTTATTGAGTTAAGTCTAGTTAAATTAGTTCCAAACTGTTTGAGGAACTAATAGAGAGTTAACAGTTAGTTGATGCATGCATGCACTCAACTAGTGCTACTCCAATTAACTAAAGATTCCCTCATCATAAACTCATGCATGTCTATTCTGAGAAAGACCCAGTTGAGGTTAAAGTCAAGGAAAATGTACTATCAGTTGCATGTTTTTTCTTATAAAGAAAACTCATGCTTGCAATCAAGGAATAATCCTTAAGGATTGCGTAGTTTTAGAGGAGGTCTTCCATTTGGTAACATGAAAATCATCCACAAGGAACAACGCAAGGAAATAGGAGCTTGTAGGGCAGAAAGGAAGGTTGGAGAGTAGCCAAGATTTCTTGTGAGCATATATGAGGATTGTACTGAGAGTTGGCTAGCTGTGAGAGCTAAGGCTTTGTATAATTCCTGTGTATTTCCACTTGTATGATAATACAATAGTGTGGGGTGTTTAGCTGAGGCTTTCTCCAAAGTATTTTCATGTGTATTGTGCAATTGGTTCTTCTTCTTCTGATTATATTGTTCAGCTTGATCTTTAAGCTTCCATAAATTGATAGTAGAAGTAGGTTATAGTATTCTTCTTTGATTTATATTGCATTATCGGGTTAACCTACATCAGATTTTATACATGGTATCATAGCGAGATTTGTAGAGAATTTCTACATGGTATCGGAGCTATGAATAGTATACTGAGAAGACAATTCAAAGTTTTAAGTTTGGGGTTGCAGGTGAAAATCGAATTCATATCATACTTCAAGGTTGGCCAATGGCGTTTTATGGCTTGAGAGTCAAGTGTGCCTTGGAAGGTAGCTCGAATTACATAGCATGGAAAGATAGAATGGAGGGTGTATTAGAAGACAATGGCTTGAAGGAATTCATTGATCAAGAAATGCCAAATCCAACTTCAACTAATGCACAAGAGTTGGCTGAGTGGAAGAAGTGTGTGGCGAAGGCGAGACAGAGCATCCTTGAGGGAGTTCGAGACCATATTGTCTCGAGTCTCCATAGGAAGGATACTTCATTTTCAATGTGGAAGACATTGAAGGACCTCTACCAGAATAGTAGCAACTAGAGGAAATTGGCACTCAAGGATAAGCTTCGAAGAATCAAGATGGAGAAGGGTGATACTATTTCCACATATATGAACAAGCTCACCACCTATAAAGATGAGCTTGGCAGTGTGGGAATAATTACTGCCGATGATGATATGATGAGCCTCGCCCTCCTTGGCCTTCCAAAGAGTTGGAATAGCTACCAGGACTCTGTGAATGGAAGGGAGAAACTGCCGGATTGGAAACGACTGTGGTCAGATTTTATGCAAGAGGAGATCAAGAGGAGCACATGAGATGGTTCTTCATCCAAGAATGATGATGAAGAAAATTTGGCCTTAGCAATTAAGGCAAGGAACGGAAGGGGAAGGCTTCCCATTTCAAATCAAATTCTTCTCATGGAGGGAAGAAGGGTGACATGTCTAAAGTAATATGCTTTAATTGTCACAAGATGGGACATTATGTGACTAATTTTCCATCGAAGAAGTCTAAGAAGGAATCCTCGGAAGGATTGGAAGGTGAGGCATTAGCCTCTCAGTTTGAAATAGAATTTACCCTCATCACATGCATGGTGTCATCGATGATGGGTTGTGTCTGGTATCTTGACAGTGGAGCCTCATTCCACATGATCGGTGATAAAAATTTATTCAGTGCCTTGGAGGAGAAAGACCTCAATATGCGCATAGAGATGGGTGACGATGGAAGGTATAGTGTTTCAGGAGTGAGAACGTTTGCTTTTCAGAGGGAGCATGAAGCTCCTATCACCTTGACAGATATGAAGTATGTGCCTGGACTGAAGAAGAACTTGGTATCGGTCGTGATGTTGGAGGACAAAGGCTACGAGGTTGTCTTCAGTAAAGGAAAGGCGTTCCTAAGACACATAGCCACGAGTCAGACCAAGAGGATAAGAATTCAGGTGAAGAATCTCTATAAAATAGAGGTAGATGATTGTGCAACATTGAGTACGAAAGCAGAATTGGTGCAAAGCCAAGACATTGACGAGTTGTGGCACAAGCGGTTGGGCCATTTGCATCATGGGGCTTTGAAGATAATGCAACAAATATCTACAGGACTTCCGAAAGGTAAACTTGAGCAAGTTGACACATGCAAAAGTTTTACTTTGGGAAAGTACACCAAGTTTTCCTTTCATGATCGAGAAAGTTGAGTAGAGGCTCTCTTAGAGCGAGTTCATACTGATTTGTGTGGACCGTTCTCGATGACATCCACAATGAAGCAAATGTATTATGTGATTTTCATTGATGAATATTCTCATAAATGCTGGATTTATTTCGTGCAGAAGAAGGACCAAACCCTCACAAAGTTTTGTGAGTTAAAAGCTTTAGTTGAGAAAGAGTCAGGGAAGAAGATCAAGGCCTTGAGAAGCAACAACTTTGGAGAATATCTCTCAAGAGTTTAAGGAATTCTGTGCAGCGGAAGGAATTAAACGAGAGTTGATGACACCTCATAACCCACAACAGAATGGGATGGTTGAGAGGAAGAATAGAACTATTGTAGAGGAAGCACAGGCAATGCTGCATGACCAAGCCCTACCACTTCACTTGTGGGCTGAGGCATGAAACATAATGGTATATTTGCAGAATAGAAGCCCGCATCACATACTTGGGATGAAGACACTAGAGGAAGCTTTCTTTGGCAAGAGACTAGATGTGGGTCACTTCAGGATCTTTGGCTCATCAACATATTTTCATGTGAAAAAGGATGCACAGAAAAAGCTTGAGCCGACATCAGAGTTGGTGATACTTTTGGTGTACACTAATACACCTCACAACTATTAGGTGTACTTGCCTACCAGTCGGAGGACAATGGTTCGCAGAGATCTCAGGTTTGATGAGCAAAAGGCCATGTGAGTTTCCCTTGAGAGGGAGCTCCAACTATAGGTTGTGGAGGAACTGTTGGTTCCTAAGGAGGAGCCTCAGACTGATGCAGAGCAGCCACATGTAGAGGTTACAGGAGTGGAGACATCCACTCAAGCAGAGTCTTCCAGAGATGGACGAAAGCACACAAAAGAAGCTGACAGATTGTTGGAGGATGTGAGAGAGAATGTGGGAGCACCATCTTCTCAGCACAGATAGAGGAGGTCACTTGAGAGGTGCACTGGATACTTGGCCCTTGTTGGGGAATGTGTTGAGACCGAGCCATATTCCTTTGAGGAAGCAGTGCATCAGACGATTTGGGTTGATGCTATGGTGGAGGAGTATGACTCCATAGTTCGTAACAGTGTTTGGGACGTAGTTTTGAGACCGGAGAACAAGTCAGTTGTGGGTTCTCGTTGGCTTTACAAGGTAAAGAAAGTTACTGATGGTAGTATGGAGAAGCATAAGGCAAGATTTGTTGCCCGTGGCTTTTCACAGGTCGAGGGGATTAACTATGATGAGACTTTTACTTCTGTCGCAAGGTCCTCATCTATCAGATCTAAGTTGGCACTATCAGCACAGATGGGTTGGAAGATCCATCAGATGGATGTGAAGATTGCATTCCTCAATGGCCAGATTGAGGAAGAGGTGTACATAGAGCAACTGGAAGGTTTTGAGACCTTCGATTGTGAGTCGCATGTGTTCCAACTCAAGAGAGCATTGTATGGGCTGAAGCAAGCACCTCGTGCTTGGTACACTAGGATAGAAAACTACTTCACCAGGTTGGGCTTCACAAAGAGTGCAGCGGATGTGAGCCTGTACCACATCATGGTGAAAGATAAAATGTTGAACATAGTACTTTATGTTGATGATCTCATATTGACTGGTGATGATCAATTGATTGTGTCTTGCAAGGAGGGACGTGCAAGAGAATTTGAGATGAAAGACATGGGTCTCATGCATTACTTCCTTGGCATGGAAGTGTGGCAGAAGGATGGGGAGTTGTTTGTGTCTCAGGGAAAGTATGCCAATGAGATACTCAGGAGATTCAACATGGAGAAGTACAAGCCCATGCAGACTCCTCTAGTAGGTAACTGGAGGACGAAGGTTGCTACTTCAAGAGAAGTGGTAGAGGCTACTGTTATAGGCAGCTTGTGGGTTCACTGATGTACTTAGTGAACACACGACAAGATTTGTGCTATGCAGTGAACCAGCTGAGTCAAGCGATGGTTCAACCTACCGAGATGTTTTGGAAGGTGGCAAAGCATGTATTGAGATACCTCAGAGGCACATCTCAGTATGGATTATGTACAAACGGATAGAGGGAGTGAAGCTACAGGGCTTCACTGATGTAGATTGAGCAGGGAGTCCATTAGATCGGAAGAGCACATCAGGAGGGATTTTCAACCTTGGGTCAACGAGAATTTCTTGGTACAACAGGAAACAAAGGTCGGTTGCACTCAGCTCGGCAGAGGCATAATACATGGTTGCAAGTCAGGCAGCATGTGAAGCCATATGGATGTGGAAAATCCTAGTTGGTTTGTTTGATCAGAGGATGGATCCAACTATGATGTATTGTGATAATCAGAGTTGTATCAAACTCTATGAGAATCCAATATTTCATGATAGGTCCAAGCACATCGACATCGAGTATCATCATCTCAGAGACTGTGTAGCGAGGAGGATCATGTTGCTGCAGTATATTTCGACAAAGGAGCGAGATGCCGACATTTTGACAAAGGCATTGTTAATGTGTAAATTCGAGTTCCATAGAGATAGGATCTGGGTGGTAGATAATCCCTCTCTTGTTGAGAGGGAGTGTTGAAATATGGCAACAAGAATATTCCAATTTAATTTGTCCTTGAATTAAATTGTGAATTAAAATCGAATTTAGTCTTAACAGCTACTTGGAAATAATTAACTAATTTGTTTCAAATTAATTAGTTGGAGAAATTCAAGATAGAAGTCTTTCTGAAGTCATGCAAGAGTTATCCCTTAAATTAAGGAGATAAGATTGAGTTATATTTGAGTTGTAATTAGTTAACTCAGTCTACTAAGTTAAGTCAAGTTAAATTAGTTCCAAACTGTTTGAGGAACTAATAGAGAGTTAACAGTTGGTTGATGCATGCATGCATGCACTCAACTAGTGCTACTCCAGTTAACTGAAGATTCCCTCATCATAAACTCATGCATGTCTATTCTGAGAAAGACCCAGTTGAGGTTAAAGTCAAGGACAATGTACTATCAGTTGCATGTTTTTTCTTATAAAGAAAACTCATGCTTGCAGTCAAGGAATAATCCCTAAGGATTGCGTAGTTTTAGAGGAGGTCTTCCATTTGGTAACATGAAAATCATCCACAAGGAACAACGCAAGGAAATAGGAGCTTGTAGGGCAAAAAGGAAGGTTGGAGAGTAGCCAAGATTTCTTGTGAGCATCTATGAGGATTGTACTGAGAGTTTGCTAGCTATGAAAGCTAAGGCTTTGTATAATTCCTATGTATTTCCACTTGTATGATAGTACAATAGTGTGGGGTTTTTAGCTGAGGCTTTCCCCAAAGTATTTTCATGTGTATTATGTGATTGATTATTCTTCTTCTGGTTATATTGTTCAGCTTTATCTTTAAGCTTCCGCAAATTGATAGTAGAAGTAGGTTATAGTATTATGCTTTGATTTATATTGCATTATCGGGTTAACCTACATCATATTTTCTACATTCATTTCCGAAGAGAAGTCTCTCACATTAGGTTGGTTGAAAACAATTAAAAATGAAGAGGCAACACCAAATCCCTTTATATATCCAAAATATAGAAAATAACAAAACATAGAAAAAAACAAAGAAAGCAATTGAATTTGGTTCCTTTCCTTATTGTTGCCCATTCCTTATTATTTTTGTTTTCTTATATGGTGGATTCAAAATTATTTTGCTCTCGTAATTATTGTTAAAATTTTAAGAAATTATATTTTTAATAACGAATATGTTGGAAATCCACACAATCCAAACTATTTTTTTTTGCTAGTTTATGTGATTCCTAAGATGATCAACACAACTAACTTGTGGTTTGAGTAGTAGTGACCTAGGGGCACCTAAGCCATCAAAATCACCCAAGGATTGCACCTAGTCTGGGGCACACTAGCCATTAGCATGGTTAGATTATTTCCAATGGAGTTTTGAACTAGTGACCTTTACACCACTAAGTACCTTCATAGAACTCCTTGTCACCATCTTCTCTATGCCCTGTCATAGTGAAATTAATCCCAAACAATCTTTACCATAATCACAATTTTGTATTAGAATACTCTTTAAAATTGTAAATGCTAAATAAACTAGAGCAATAAACTAATACTTGTTTTACAATTATAAATAAATAA
>APFE030733171.1:43386-65840 GCA_000404065.3 Pinus taeda | reverse complement strand
GAGAGGGATCAAATCTCTCAAGGTGGAAACTTCTTTTTTGAGTGCAAAAATTGAGGAAAGGCTTGCACCTTGAGAGATTTAATCCCTCTCAATACTTGACATATTAGGAGCGAAGACAGATCTTGGTTGGTTATATATATAACTTATTTTTTTTTTTTTTAATCTTTATTTTTATGTAATTTGACTATGTCAATTTTTTTTCATAGCATAACTGGACATTACAACATCACCTCTGTACTAGGATAGAAAGTGCCTTTCGACGCAAAAAATGGAGTCTAGATCTGTAACCTCAATTTTTTGTATGCTTCCTTAAACCTAATAATACAAAGATGAGTTTTCAGTGATTTGAAAATTTAAGTTACAAGTTCCCACTTCAAAAATTTAGTAATAATAATAATAGTAGTGAAATTCTCCTCTTAAAATTATTATCGTCAATTTAAAGATTATAATGATTTAATTTCTACTAAAAATAACATGTTAATTTTTTCTATCAGTTATCAATGCATTAGGTTAAAAAAACAAAGCAAATTTGTCCTCATGGAATTTTGTTGAAAAAAGCAAAGAACTTTATGCTCTATGGATTTGATTTTTAAACCTATCGAAAGACAAGTTATATTAATTAGTTTACGATAAAAAAACTTTTACCTCTCAAATTTTTGAAAGAATCCATAGAGTTTATGTTGTAGTTGCTACAACCACCCTCCAAAATTTTGGCCATGATTTGATTTTGTAGCCTTCCTTCTGTCCACAAGAGCTTATATTTTACTGTCTTCAAGTATTTATGCTATGATAAGAGACTTACCTTTTCATGCTTTCCTTGTGATGTACTGATCCCAGCTTGACATCTTTCAAAACACAAGCTAACTTCTGACTTGACCTTGTAGCATTGTTGGGCTTGCCTCCAGAAACTACGCAATTATTCTTGGTAGGCCATAATTGATCATGAAAACTGTGCAATTATGGATGGCATCCCAACCTTGTTGGTGGAAACCGCGCAAAGCATCCTTAGAGCTCAGAAACTACATAATGCACTAAGTCAAGAAGTTGACCAGTCCATAAGAATTGCGCAATCCTTTTTGGTAGTGTGCATGCAAGTTTCTCAGAAAAGCAAAAAGAAAAAAATAAAAAAAATCCCTAGAAAATAGGGATTCACTAATTAGTTTCTCGAAGGTGGACTTACTATTTTTGGAACTTTCCGCCAAGTGCCATTTTTTCTTTGATTTTATGCATGTGCATCATAAACCCTAACAGATCTAGATCTATATAATGGATGCCCTTAGAGCTCATTTGTACATTCGATCTTGGAGCTCTGGCATTCCCAAGGAGATAAAGGAGCCTTTGGTGGAGTTTGTGGCGCTTCTTTTCTCGTATTTTGTCGCTTTTTCTGTCTCTTTTTGTCGTTTGGCTTATGTGAGTGTTGCTTTTCTTGTTTCTTTTCATGGTTGCTGGATTTTTAATATATATTATCTTGTACAAGTGTTGATTCAGTTTTAATGTATATTATCTTGTACAAATGTTGATTCAGTCCATCGTTTGCCTTTTACGAGTGTCACATTAGTTTTCTTGTTTTTGCCCATATGTGGTCGTTGTTGCGGAAACTTTCCATGCATGTTTGTTTTTCCTTTTGAATGATAATATTACATACTTGTTTTGCAATGATCTATCCATACTTAGTCAAATATACACTTTAACATGCACCATCATTCTGATCTTCTTATTTCCCACACTCAATTAAGGTAGATTTGCTCATCCCTTGGAAATGCATCACCATGTCTAGCTGGGCATTGTGCAAGTCTAAGATTCAAGCTCTCAGCTTGGAATTTGAGACTGCACAATGTGTAGTCCTAGGCTAACCGAACTGCACATTGCAGAGTTCCAAGGCTCGGGCCCTCACCCTTGGCCTTGGAGACTGCACAATGCGCATTCTCCACCTCAATCTGCCTAGGCAGAATTGCACATTTCGCAGTTTCTAGTCTCAAGCTGCATCACTGGCTACTGAGATTGTGCAATGTGCTATTCCCTTAATCAGTCTCTCTCCCTCACCTCAGAAATTATGCAATCTTCCCAGTTAGTCCATGTGGTTGTTTCTTGATCTTGCTTTGTAAGTTGATTCGTTGAACCTAATTTATGTTTGCCATGAGTGATTTTTCCTCCCAAAGATATTGTAGGTGTTAAGCACTTCTCTTCATCTGTCACTATTATCATGGCACCGAAGAGGACTGCTTCAAAGGATACCACAAAGAGTAGCATTAGGGAAGCAGTTGAGAGTATGCTAGTTTACTTGCTAGTTCACTCAGACACTCAACTGTTTTTAGAAAAGGAACCATATATTACATGGTAGAAGGTGAATGAAATTATCTCTGCAAGAACCTTGAAAACAAATCTTGAAGAATAGAAGGTGTATGTAAATGTTCAGAAGTCAGGTTTACACAAGATTGCATGCAGATATCCGACTTTTCCATGCGTAGACATTGTAAGATGGATACTATCCCATACCGATCCAAAGACTATGACTCTCAATAGTGGCAATGGATAGAGGCTTGCTTATTTTTAGGTAGCAAACTATCATCTCATGTACCATTTTCCTAAGCCAAAATCGCTTATGGATTCCTACTTCTATGTGAAGACTAGCTACTTAAGTACCAAGGATATTGTTAAAGGCTAGGTAAAAGAGGAAATAAAGTTTTGTTACACACCCACCAACACATACATGACAAAATATCTCTAGAGGGTCTATTATATCTTGATAGTTTTATGTTGCAGAATCTAAGGCCAATAGAGCATCGAGACCTTTCCTGAAGGGTGGGAATTCTTACCTAACCAAGTTGTGAACGTAGGAAAACCATTCAATTGGTCAGATTTTTTGGTTCAACAACTGTAGATTGATGTCTTAAACTCCCTTAGTCCCCCCAAGGGTGGGCTTCTATATTTTACATGTATGCATATTTATTGGATGAAATTTGTGCACACAATTCATTCCCTGGAATGAATTGGACTTGGACACCATGGGAGCATGACCTGTATGTTTATTGCAAGTTGCTTTCGGAGTGCAGCCACAGAGGAGTAATGGAGAAGCTAATTGATCACTTCCTCATTGTGTTGTACAAGTTGATCTTTGAGGAAGATCCACCTTTCATGTCACATGGGGAAATGGAAGCAGTATCACAGATAGCAGATTGGTTTGCCTTACTGAATATCACTTTTGTCAGGGTGTTCGGCAAATAGAAGTCTCTACATCTTTTACTAAGGTATGCCACCGATATGTTAGTCATGCAAGAAGTTGTGTGTCATCTCTCCACAAGGTTGTCAGAAACTTTGCACATGAATAAGAAAGCACCTTGGCTTACTCTTCCTACACAGATCAGATTGTACGAGATCAAGAATATGCAAGTCACAAATACCGAAGGAAAAGTGATAGAAGAGTTTGCATTCAGTACTCTGGACTTCAATCCGTATGATCCCTAGAATGTTTGTAGATACCACTGTGCGAGGATTCATTATGAGTGGCTAAGCGGTACCTTTCAATTGCCGGAGGAGGAACCATGGGAGAATTGTTACAATGCCTCCAAGTCTCATGAGCCTATCAATTTTGTAGGAACTTCGTAGGTTTCTTTGCAGCAGGAAAGCACTCTAGAGGCATCACCAGTGGAAGAGTGCAACTCAATGTGCGAGAGGGGAAAGAGGAAGGTTGCGTACAGTCCAGGAGGAGAGCGAAACCGTAAGATTAAATCAGATCTAGTTATTATGAAAGCGTCTATAGCAGAAAAAAAAAAAAAAAAAGAGAGGAAACAAAGGATGCATGAAGTAAAATAAAGGACTTCTCTTATTCTTTTTTACTCCTCTACTCATGTGCGACCTAGAAAATGGACTTCGATGAAGTGTGGGTTTGTGGATGACACATAAAAATGACAAACGAAGATCGGAGGATATAGATACCCTGTAATGCTTGTTACAACTGTGATATTAACAGTGTGTGGCCTAGTAAATGGACTTCTATGACAAGGATTTTGTGCGGTTGACCCATAATCGTGATATTCACTGTTGATGAAGTAGTAGGTGCCTACATAGCCTGGGGTCAAAGAGCATGTCTCCAAAGAATCCAAGCCAAATTTTGATATGTTGAAACTAATGAATGTGAAGTAGGTTCCCACTAATGCAGGGTGGGAGTGCACATCTCCAAAGGGAACCTGTTCTTAATGTTTCTCTAGATATAAAAACTAATTTAAAATAGGCATAACTTAGTCAATATAACTCATAATATTTATTATAACCTATTTTTTGAAATATAATGACTATTCTGCATCATCTAATGTGGCTGAAATCCCTATCTGGACATTCTGGAAACTTAAATTTGTACTGCAACTGTTCTGTCGCCACAAAAGTTCTGAAAAAATCGCTGATTTAAATCAGCGATATCTCCCTCATTCAAATTCTGATTCAACCAATTTTATTTTATTTTATTTATTTATTTATTTATTTTTAATTGGGTGATTTTTCGAGAGGAGCTCAGATATGTAATCATTTTTCTGAAATTATGTACAAAAACTGCAAAAAATGATACATGAGTCACTATCCATGAATTGTTAAAAAAATAAATTACAACACAGTTGATTTTAAATCAATGATATCTCCCTTATTCGAACTCTGATTCAGGCAATTGTTTTTTTGAATTTGGGTATTTTTCGCAAGAAATCCATATATTTTATTTTTTTTGTAAATTTGGTACCAAAATTTTTAGATATGATTTGCAAACTCATCGCCCAAAAAATTCCTGCAAAAAATGAAAAAAATAAAATTATTCCCGTTTTGCCCAAGAATGTGTTTTGTCGAGGTCATAGAACATGCATGAAGTTTGTTGAATATTGTTGCAAAAATTTGAAACTGAAATATGTGTCAAACTCTTAGTCCCATGGAGATGTAACTTGAATCTAATACCATTGATCCAAATCTTGCAGGGGAGGCCTCCAAAATCTAAAACATTGAAATGGATCTTTGGGGGGAGGCCCCCAAGATCTGAAAAATTGAAATGCTGAAATAAAATACGAGAACACATATTAAACAAAATCACCAAGGAATTTTTTATTAAAATAGAGAATAACTCTAAAAGCTACATTGGGGTGGACAATATGTCCTTTTACAAAATATGACTTGTTACTTATAGTCCTTTCTTTAGTTATAATACCACAAGTAAATTCCATGGGTGATTGAATACCATGGGTGGATCTCACTAACAATACCATGGGTGAATGACTACCATGGTTGGATGCCACTTACAATACCATGGGTGGATAAATATCTTGGGTGGATGAATACCATGGGTGGATGCCACTTACAATACCATGGCTATATTCCATGAGTGGATATATACTATAGGTCGATGAATACCATGGGTGGATGAAAATTTCCATTCAAATCAGACAGACAATAGAAGAAATCCAGGTGCCATTGTTGCAGCCAACTTAGCCTTTGTAGGTGCTTTGAAGTCAAACATAGAGTATTTGATGATCGTGAAAAAATAACTAGCAAAGAACTTACAGATTGCTAGGCAAGAGGTTGAACAACTTCAAGCAGAGGTACAAAACGCAACTTCCACACAGGTCCATTTGGAAGAACTGAAGGCATTGGTACTCGGTGAAGTATCGACATTGGGAGAGACCATGCATAGTCTTTATGAGGAGCTTGTTACCATGCATAAGGAATTTTTCCACTTGCATGAGTTGCAGTAGAAGTGTAAATATTTTGTCAAAACTCTCAGGAATGTACAAGCTGCCATCATTGTCATGCATGAATGATCAATGCATTACAAAGGGGCACCGCTTAAGATGGGAAAGAATACAAGGCAAGAGGCAGGGTTGGAAAAGGAAAAGGTTCATATGCTCAAAAATAATGAAAAACAACTCACCTCGTTCATTTCCAACACTCATGCCTCATATGCACATGAATAGTCACCCCTTTTGTTATATATATAACCTCATTACTCATGTAAAGGGCTTTTGGGAGCCAAGATTTTAGCTAGCCTTAGCTTAGAATCAAGAACTTTGGAGTTTATGAGAGCCTTGGCTTCTCCATAGCAAAGAGGGAGCATATTTCTTTGGAGGAATAGGTGTTGACTTCATGTTCCACTATTGGGGCTAGTGGTTCGTCAATGGCATATGTATGATTGGAACTTTCACTTAATTAAAGATCAGAGCTAACATGTTTTCATGCATATGTTGTGAATATAGTAGGACTATTATTTTTATTTTTGAAATGTATGTTATTTTACTTATGCTTATGCTTATGAACTATTGCGTTTTCATTGGTATGAATCTTGTTGAATGTGTGTTTTTGTTTAATTCCATCACTATTAACTTGTGAAATATTTTTCTTATTAGCTTGTCATGTCTTTATGCTTGCGTGTTCCTTTCAATTTGTGTACTATCACAAGATTTTAAGGGACTCGCTCATTTTCCCTTCATGTGTTGGAACCTCCATGCATTTCACTTGACTTTCCACAAGAGTCACACATTTGTTCCCACCAAAGTCACCATACACCACTTTTTGTGTTATTGCAGCCAAGGCACATCATTAAAACCCATTGCATCAGCAACTGGGTCGATTCTGGATGGGACTCCTACACCAAATGGTGTGAGGTCCAATTGGGACTTCATATCTATTAGATCCCCTAAATGTTGGTGGGTCCAACACCGTCAACATTTTTGGTGTTATAAGGAGGGCCAAATGACAAGTTGAGCCCATGAAGTCTGTTTGAAATTTCTGCATCTTTAATGGATTCTTCCCAAATCTCAACCTCGACATGTTTTTCTAGAACCGCAAATCTGAAAGTGCCCGCAGGAATAATCAATGAATTTTTAAATCTAAAATGATGACGAGGGTGAAACAACCATTCTCAAGCACACCGTTTGCTTTCTTGCATTATGCACTAAACAAAATATTCATTACGAGGATGCTGCTTGCAGGTTGTTCATTCTCACATTTGAAGTGCACGTCAAAGAATGATGTTACACATTTCAAGTTGCTTCCATATACTCTTTTGACCATCTGGTCAAAGATATCTTCCCTGTCTTTGGCACACATGATTATAAATTTATTTTCAAGAAAATTATGCGATTGTGAAAATCACCTGATGAATCTCTTGATGATTTTCATGATCATTTCATTCATTTTTGTTTTGAATTTTCTGTAGATGATATTGGTTGGAATTTAATGAAAGAGAAGTTTGTATTTCTTATTCATATTTTTATGAATCCACAAGAATATGAGTCTTTCGAAAGTCTCCCAACTTACCTTGGTTATAGAGCTTATAGATCTACGACGAACAAAGTTGTTGTTCCAAGTGACTCTTTATCTTCCCCTCATCTAGCAACTCCATTTCTGCAAGTTGAGGTGGGAGAACTTGAGACATCATTTGTTGATTTAACACCATCTTCTCCTACCCCAAATATTCATAATTTCAACGTAGGTTTGGACTACGAATCCGATGTTTGCAATGATGTGTTATATCCTCATCCTTCATCCGTTGATTCATTTAGTCCTCCTAATTATGAGTTGTTTGGTTCGCCTATTCCAACTGTTTCTTTTGATTTTCATGAGGATCAAGTTCAGGATGGAGTTAGTGTTGAGCAACAAACCTGCAATATCATTTACGATGACTATGTGTGGGAGTCTATCTCTGAACAAGAATTTGTGATGTAGGTTGATTTTTCTCCTTTCGTACCTCTCCCTCATTATCCTGCAATATTCCACGATTTTGTCATTCTTGTCGAATCTTCCCAAGAATAAGTTTTTGATGATGTTATTTTTTATCACACTCAGAACTCATGAGATGTCAGTTTTACATCCCAATTCAAAGAAGAACAATATTCTCTTCTTGATCTCTCTAATCCATCATATGATCTTTGTGAAGAAATAGAGGGTGAAATTTCTTATTTTAAATCTTCCTCTTTACAGATCATCAGATCTTGTGGATACCTTTATTTTTTATTGGAACTTTATGATCATGGTTGTTATGATATTTTCATTGATTCAGTTGGTCACGAATCTTATCTATCCACAATTGATCTTTCTAAGCCATTAGTTTTTTATGATCTACCTTATGATGTTTTGGAACTTACATAAGCTATGTAGGCACTTCAACTTGAGTTGATGGTTATGTGAGTTTCTCGTAGTCATGAGACCAGTTCCATTCCCAATCAGGATATCACTGTATCTTTCAAGGCTCCTCATCACTCCTCCTCACAAATTGAAAATTAGTTTGTATCTCAATTTTCACATCCTCCATTTGTTTTGCATGATCCCATCACTCAATAATTGGATGAGTCATACTTGGAAATCTCTGTTGCGAAACATAATTTTATTTATTTATTTATGTTCACCTAGTTTATAAGTTCTAAAGATTGTTCTTACGTGGCATATTGTTGTAGTGTGTTTGAACATCACAATGCTTCCGCAGAGTTTTGCATTAGAGAACTTTTGAGGTCTAAAATAGGCCTCCTAAGAAAAATGTACAACCAAAATAAACTTTATAAGAACCAATAGGAATCAAGATGATGATGTAAACCATGGGGGATGATTCACCATTTTTGGAGTAAAAAAGTAAAAATATTAAAATAATAATAAAATAATAAAACTACTTTTTCAACTTATCTCCCTAAGGTTTTACTCAAATTTTGAGCGGGAGTACTCATTGGATGCAAAATTTACCTCATCCAAGGAGTACCCATGTTGCATACTTTTGATGGACCTTGCTATACGAAAAGTGAGAAATACATGAAAAACGTGATTACAATCACATTTTTTGTGTATTTCTCATTTTTTGTGTAGAAGGGTCCATTGAAATTATGCGGCATGGGTACTCCTTGGATGAGGAATCAAATTCTACATCCAACAAGTGTTTCGGATCAAAATTTGAGTAAACCCATAGAAAGATAAGTTGAAAATACAAGTTGAAAAAGTAGTCTTTTCTTTTTTTCCCTCTAAAATTTGATGATGTAATCCATTCTTATTTTATTATTTCCACTATTATTTTATAATTTCCTTAGGAGGCCCATTTTAGACCTCAAAAGTCCCCTAATGGCGTGTTCTTTTCTTTTGTGTTTCTCCATGAGTAGTTTCAAACTTCAAATGTTACGATATGCATCACTTTATCTTTCTTGTTTATTGCTATTTTTGAATATATTTCTTGACATACATTCCCTCACCTATATAGGCTAGTCGATGGTTACATTGGAAGTTTCAATTTGCATAGGTATGACCTATTCTAGGTTAGTGTAGGAGTTTTGTTTTGTTTTGATTTACTTTCTTCTCCGCTCTTTCTTTTCTCTCTAGTTGTAGGATAGCTTCCGCACAAAACCATGTTGGTTTCTAAAGAAAGCATGGCGACGTTCAAGAGGAAGTTCTGCTATTGTTAATTCTTGGTTATATGTTTATTCCCTCTCTTTGCCTGAATCTTTGATTTTTCAGTGATAGAAAATACATTCTTTCTCATAGAAAACTGCAGTGGAATCGCGATGCTTGAATCTATAACTAGTACCACCTACTCTAATCAGTATTTAAAATTTTTTGGGTCCTTGTCAACTAAGTTGAGTAGAGCAAGGAGAGGAGGAAACTTTAACAAGTATGTCAGAGATATATAAATATCCTTCTCTGAAGGGAAAACCTTTTATGCTCTCAATAAGTCGAAACCCCTCTTTTGCCTCATGAAATTAATAAGTTCATATGCACAGTTCTTTTAACAAAATGAAAAAATGAAAAAATATAATAAAATGTAAAAGAAGAGAAAGGCTTTCTGTGCAGAGAGGTGAAGCAAGCAACTCCATCGGGGGTACTATTCAAGCTCGCTGGCAGCGGAGCAATGTTTGTGTCACAGAAGTGACTCCGCTAGGGTGTTGTCTAGGCTTGTTGGTGTTAGGTTCCTATACCAATAGGTGTCATATATCATGATTGACTGGGTTTAGCTCTGAATTATGTACATACCTTTGTTTATTGCAAATGTTTTCCATATTTGTAAAAAATCAAAAAATTAAAAAATGTAAAGAGGGTATGCCCTAGAAAAAGAATAAAAGGGTAAAAAGAATATATAAAAGGTCAAAAAAGGAAAGAAAATGAACCCCAACAAAAAGAAAAGACCATGAAAATGTGCAAATCTAAATGACACTACTATTTACTTTTATGTATAATAAAGATTGTGTGCAACTTGTAACCTATGCCAGAATCCATGGTAACCAAACAATTTAATCTTAGTTATTCCATGTTTTCATTTTCATGTTTTAGATATAGAGAATAAAGATCTGACCAAACAGTTTAATCTTGGCAGAGAAGTAGATAGGTAGAGTGAATAAAAGGAGCTCAACAATTTAATCTCAACCCTTGGATGTAATAAGGCTAGACTTAGATAGATATCTACATGTAAAAGAAAAGAAAGTGTGATAAGGGTGTGCCAGTTTAAGTGCACCCTAATAAAGAAGTGAAAATGCTAGGATAAAGTAGGTAGGGTAAGTAGATGATGGTTGCAGAATAAATGTGTGATGAATGGTTGAGTTTGATGTTTAAATCTTTTTCTTTCATCACTTGGACAAGGCATGTATCACATGGAAGGCACATCAACACTCAAAATAAAAAATAATCAACCTCCCTACTCATTTCCCTTAAAAGTTTTGCTAAAGGTATCTACAACAGGTTAGAGGGGCTCAGAGCATTTCTCTGACTATTAGAGGGACCAGACCCTCATTCCAATAATTTGAAATACCTAAAGTACTTAAAACCCCTTCATTAATATTCACCCCTTCATAAAGTCATTCATTCCTTTTATAAAGATTTTCCTTAAGTAAAATCCTATTTTACTTAGGAAAATTAAAAACATTTTATCTACATGAAACCCTCATATATTATTAGCCTAAGTAATGTTATATGATGAAATGCTTTCAAAAACATTTACTTAGCGCACTTCATATTCCATAGTCATATTAACCACTAATGTTATTATTATGTAATTCCCGAATAAAACAACATTACCCACGCCTGTATTATTATATTATACAAAACTCCAAATTTTTACATATCCCGCCCCGATGGTTAAATATAACTGTAAATTAAATAATAAACATGATTAATTAGCTAATTTGTAATTAATTAAGAACCCAAACTCCCTGCCATGCTAATGAGAATTAATTAAGTCATCAGGACTAATGAATAACTCAGTGACCAATCAAATCGCCCCCGATATGATTAAGTCTTTTAAATCAGGCCCGCCCCTATTATACATTAGTCATGTCATTGCCCCGACTACTGTCCGATTGAACCCTTTAGATCCGACGGCCCTCACTCATATCGCGCGGGCCTTTTGGTCGACCTTTAGTGCACAATGTGAGCGGTTTTGTGAATAGTGCCGATGCTACGTGTTGAGCAAAGTATGGAATCGCGTGTCTCCCCCCAAATACCACTTACCCTCCATAAGCGGTGTGAGGAAACCCGCTTACCGCATCCCACTAACGACAAAATGTCAACTCACCCCCGCTGGTGTAATCCGTCCGTGTCACAAAACCCGCCAAAATTTTTGACTTTGCATAAAAACAAAGTTAATCCATTTTTCGTCCTTATTCTGAAGAACTCATGCATGCAACCAGTACGTAGAAAATGACCAACTCGTACCCAAAACCATCAACCACCCTGAAAGTTGCTGCCCAATGCTACTCCAGTCCACAGTGTGCTTCCAAGTCAACCAGTACACCAATACCATTCGCTCCATAACAGGTTATCAAAATACCGCAGCCTTGGATAAACAGTCTTAATACTAGTCATAAGACCTGTTTACTCTGAGATTGTTATCAAATCTATTCAAATAGAGATGGAATGTAAAAAGACACAGTAAAGAATAGTCAAAGTGTGTTAGGGTTAAAGAGTATCAGATTGAAGACCAATTCAAGTAAATCAACTACAATGAAGATAAACAACAAAGAAGACAATTACAAAGCATAGCATATAATTCATGTCAAAGTGAAGACAGATGAAAAACAGAGCGATAAAAGTAAAAAGTAAACAGTAAAAAGTAAAAGTAAGCATGAAGACATTAAGGGTTAAATAAATATGAAAACACTTTCACCAGCTAAAATGAATTTTATCCAAAGTAAACGTGAAAAACACTTGAAAGAAATTTAAGGTTAAAAGATGAAATCAGAGTAGAAATGGTACATTTTTCAGAAATTTCCTGTTTAAGTCATTGTTTTTCAGAAATTATTGTGGCCAATCCAAGAAGTATTTCAAAACACGGGAGGAGTTTTTTGTTCCTAACAGGCTAATCTACAAAAACCTATCTCAAGTTTTACATAGGTATTACCAAAAAGGAGATAAGTGCGTGTCTTCACAACTTATTTTCCAGTTTGTGCAAAGTCCTGTTTTTGACATATCTTTGCAGAGAATATTGTGAACAATTGGAGCTGAATTTTGGGAAACTAAGAGAGGTTTATCTCAAAAACATTCTTATCTACAATACCCTCTTTCAAATTTTACATCTCTATCACGGATTGATATATACAAGCATATCATTTGACCCTAATTTTGCAGAATTTTTGGGGCAGAATGCACAAAGGAAGGATGCAGTTAGTGACTGGGATGCCTCATCATCAACTAAGGGTTGCTATAAAATTCTAATTTCTCTTCTTTGTTACCATAAATCCATAGAAATAGTGCCAAATAGATTCATTAGTTTTGAATGTCCTTTATTTAAGTTCTATTAATGTAAACAGTTGGAGATATTTGTGAAACTAATCTTGATATTTTTTCAAGATATTTTAGTTTACAATTAGTATAAATACTTCTTCATTTGAAGTATTTTAAAGTGGATTCTTAGACATTTCTGTAGACTATTTATTTTGGAATAGAAGTGCTATTGAACAACTATTGTATGGCTGGTTGGACAAAGTCATAAAGCTAAGGACTTTTACAGGATTCCTGTGTCAAACGAGAAACAAATAAGTATTCTATATCTTATGTTTTTATAGTTTTCTTGTTTAAATATTCATATGTGTTCCATATCTAAATGATAAATGAAAAAGTATATTTCAGAAAAAGCTTTATTGCATTCTGTCTTTAAAATCATTTATGTTCTTAATGTTTTCTTCCAAGCTATCATAGGTAGGGAATTCTTAATTGCTCCCTGCTTTTTAGTTTATCATTGTGGCCATTTAACCAAGAATTCTTAATTTCTTTTTGTTAATGATCAACTACTTTCCATAATATTGAACTTTGTTGAAGGATTCTTAATTGCACTTTCTCCCTTTCAAGACCATTTCACCCTCTTAAGCTATCATTTGTCTCTTGTTTAACTATCTTGCCCTGTGAAGCCTTCCTTTGTTGAATCAACCTGATGCAGTTAAGCCATCCTCAGTTGAATCCATAGCCCAATGGCCTGAAATACCTTGTTCTACCCATCTGCTCCTGAATTCCACCACCAAACAAAATCAAAACCCCCAAAGCTTTCATAACTAGCCCAATATCTCATAAAAAAAGCTAAATCATAAAGAGAGAGCCCTCTCTGAGTACAAATTGGCTAGATTCTATACTTAAAATATTGGTTTGTGGTTACCTCGGAAATTTCTTTCTTTAACCTTGAGAAAATTCTAAGTGATAACAGCTAGCAACGGAGGAACACCAGAGATGAAAACTAAGACTTTGACAATTCTTTAACTTGTGTATTTATATACTCCTCATCCCCAATCGAAACAACTTAGTTTGACCTCGCTTGGTGATGAGTGCTAGTATCGTAGCAAGAATGCTGCAACTCATGGGCTACTAGCTTTACTTTGTCAACCCGGGGTTCATACAAACTTGAAGGTGATAGTGTTGTATACACAAATAAAAGTTATGGTTCTTCCTTTTGTCATGGTTCAGCTGGCGAGAGACCACTGGGGTTTTCAAGCTAGATTTCTATGGAGTCAGAAGAAGTTTGGTTTCTTGATGGAAGAAAGGGAAATTTGTTCTAAGGGAGGTCTACTCTATTGCAATAATGGAAAAGACCGAAATTCAATGCTAAATCACACCATTTCCTAATTAACTGCCAAGAAACTATGCTTTGCAGTAATGCTAAATTAACATGAACCAAATGCTACTATCTAAGAATGGAAGTAAGAAGCATTAAACATCACTAATGTGTAAGTAAAGGGACTGAAATAAATATGTTTTTGTTTTTTTATCTTTTCATGCAAAATCAAGTATGCAAACTAATTTCTTTTGGTGATGTGGCAGGTGAATTAAGGATAATGGAGGATTGCTGGAAGGGTTAGGAGATGGTTGGATAGTGTGGGAGACCCTTGGGATGATTTTGGTGACTTCCTAGGTTTTCCCTCAATTCGGCCTCAAAACAGACCATTTCATGAAAACCTACAGGTTGTACTAGAAACCTACAGGATTCCTTATAAACCTACAAGATACAATCGAGAGAAAAATGGAAGGTGTTAGAGGTGGTGGAAGGCTTAGGGAAGGTGGTAGATGGGTGGAATGAAGTGAGGAAAGGTCTAGGATCACTCAGAAGTCAACAACTAAGATATAGGATAGTTGGATTCACTCAATGTGCTTGGAAGAATTTCTATGAAAAATGATGAAAACTAGTGAAGGCAATGGTGAAAACAAGGAATGAATATGGTTGATGGAGTGGAAGGTGGTTGTTGGATATGAAGTCTTTGTCTCCTCCTGAAGCACCTGCTTTGTATAAAACATGTATGATTCCCAAAAAGCTATGTAGACAAGAAGCATTCTCATAAGCTAGAAAAGCAGAATTAATGAACTAACTGCCTACATGATGCATGAGGAAATTGTTGAAAGGAATGAGAGAATAGATTAGATCTAATACAAGAGTGAAGATGGAAGAGATGGAAATGAAATCCTACTTTGAAAAACTGATCAAACGCTAACTTAAATACAGTAAACTCTAAAGCTTATGCAAGAAATAGAAATCTATGTTTCTGGGGCTACATAAGGGTCCCTTCCTCAAATCATAATATGAAAGGGAAAAAATGAGGCCAAGGCACCCACTGACAACCTTATGGTATTTCTTTTATCCCTGCTAACCTGCTATTGAAGTAAGGCACAAATGGAAGTAAAGTAATCAACAACCAATCCAATCTACACTACTTGTAATGAAAATACATCTAAAAGAAAATTAACAATGAAGCTATGAGACTAATCTAAGCAGACAGATACAAGAAAGAGGAGCCTTGGCTGATAGGGTTGGGCCCTAACCCAAGAGCTTCAACCCTCTGAGTTAACTCAGTGTTGGCTCAAAACAAAACTCATTCTTATTACCAAAACAGAAAATTACATCGATAAAACTTTCACAAGTTTGGAGCTCGAAAATAGCTTAGAGTTTTACAACAAAAATGTGAATCCTAATGAGGCTCTAGGCCTCTCTACTTATACAAATGAATTCCCCAATGACTTCCTTAAAATTAGGGAGGCTCGACTCCCGAACTCGAGATAAACTAGCTCTTTGTTTCTCACT
This sequence comes from Pinus taeda, assembly GCA_000404065.3. Lineage (NCBI taxonomy): Eukaryota > Viridiplantae > Streptophyta > Pinopsida > Pinales > Pinaceae > Pinus > Pinus taeda. The sequence continues at coordinate 50,347 of APFE030733171.1, read as the reverse complement.
TGCTCGACTGCCTTTTAATCCTCATGGCTTGACTGCTTGCACTCTAAGCTGGTGTGATGGATGGAGGAATATTTGAATGGGGGAGAAGTAAATGAGGAGGATTTACTTCCTACAATCCCTCTCCCTTGTCCCATTTGAGTTTTAACCTTAGTATTTTCCAAAATTCCTTGATTTTCTCCTTCAATCCTGCATTCAATGCATATTAGTCCACTAGGCATAATATCCAACTCTAACTCATCTCATAAACAAAATATAATAAAAAATGTGTAATAATTAGTGAGAAAAGTTGGTTTGACTAAGCCAAGAGGTGAGTTAAGGCCCATAAAATTACCCATGATGAGGCTCATCACTTGGTTAAGTGTGCCATTGATAAAGATAATGGTAGGGACTATATTTTTAATACAAGCTGAATGAAGAAGTTATGATGATCAATGTATTGAACAATACTTCCTAAAGAGTTAGACCTATTTTGCATGAGACAATACCCATACAGAGAGTTGGAGTTCTACCAATATGTCGCCAAGTGTTGTAGCTGCTACAACCACCCTCCAAAATTTTACCCATTATTTGATTTTGTAGCCTTCATTTTTTCCACATGAGCTTATCTTTTACCATCATCAAGTATTTATGCTATCATAAGAGACTTATATTTTCATTATTTTCTTGTGATGTACTAGTCCTGGCTTGACATATTTCAAACACAAGCTAACTTATGACTTGACCTTGCAACATTATTGGGCTTGCCTCCAGAAACTGCATGATCTTGGAAGGCGGGCCAACCTTGCCTCTTGAAACCATGCAATTCTTCTTGGCAGGCTAGCCTTGAGCATGAAAATTGTGGAATTTTGGATGGCAGTGCAACCTTGTTGATGCAAACTACTCAAACAATCCCTTGAGCTCAAAATTTGCGCAATGCACCGAGTCAAGAAGTTTCCCAGTCCTCAGGAATTGCATAATCCATTTTGGAAATGTGCACACAAGTTTCTCGAAAAGGAAAAAAATAGAAAATAACAAAAGCATCCCTAGAAAATAGGGATTCACTAATGAGTTTCTTGAAGGTGGCACACTTACTATTTTTGGAACTTTCCAACAAGTGTCACTTTTTCCTTGATTTTAGGCATGCACATAATAAACCCTAATCAGTCTAGATCTATATAATGAACTCCCCTAGAGCTCATTTGTACATTCAGTCTTGGAACTCTAGCATTCCCATGGAGATCAAGGAGCCTCGGTGGAGTTTGTGGCACTTTTTTAGGTGAGTTTTGCTTTTGTCATCTTTTGTCACTTTTTCCATCGCTTTTTGTCATTTGGCTTCTGTGAATGTTTTGTTCTTGTTTCTTTTCGTAGATGATAGCGTTGTGATGTGTAGTAGCTTGTAGAAGTGTTGGTTCAATCTGTCATTTTCCTTTTACAAGTGTCGCATTAGTTTTCTTGTTTTTGCCCATTAGTGGTTTTCGTTGTGACAACTCTCCATGCATGTTTGTTTTTCCTTTTGCATGATAATATTTCCCACTTGTTGTTCACTGATATAACCATACTTAGTTAGATCTACAATTTAACATGCAACATCACTCATATATGATTATTTCCCACACTCAGTTCAGGTAGATATGCCCATCCCTTTTCCATACATCACCTTGTCTAGTTGGGCATTGTGAAAGTCCGAGACTCAAGCTCTCAACTTGGCCTTTGAGACTACACAATGTGCATTCCTAGGCTGAAACAACTGATCATTATGTAGTTCCAGGGCTCAATCTCTCATCCTTGGCCACTAAGACTGCACAATGCATAGGCTCTGCCTCAGTTTTCCCAGGCATCACTGCACATTCCATAGTTTATAGCCTCAAGTTGCATCACTGGTTGTTGAGACTGCGCAATGTGCAGCTCCCTCAGCCATTATCTCTCCCTCACCTAAAAAATTATGCAATTTTCCTAGTCCTTCCATGTGGTTGTTGCTTTATATTTCTCTGTAAGTTGATTTGCTGAAGCTAATTTATGTCTGCCATGATTGATTTTTCCTCCTATAGGTATTCCAGGTGTTGAGTGCTTCTCTTCATTAGTCATTGTTATCATGGCACCCAAGAGAAATGGTTCAAAGGATACCAGAGAGAGTAGCATCGGGGAGGCAGTTGAGAGTATGCCTATTTACTCAAACACTCAACTGATTGTAGAAAATGAATCATATATTACATGGTAGAAGGTGAATGAATTTTTCTCAGAAAGAACCTTCAAAGTAGATCTAGAAGACGACAAGTGTATGTCAATGTCTAGAAGTCAGGTCTACAAAGGATTTCATGTAGATATCTTCATTTTCCATGAACATATGTTTTCGTTTGGATACTATCCCATACAGATACAAAGACTATGGCCCTCAATAGTGCCAACGGAAAGAGGCTTGCTTCTTTTTTGGCAGTAGATTATCATCTCATGTAACATTTTCCTAAGACAGAATCGCTCATGGATTCCTACTTCTATGTGAAAACCATCTAGTTGAGTATCAAGGATATTGTTAAAGGATAGGTAAAAGAGTCAACAAAGTTTCATTAGACACCCACCAACAAATACAAGACAAAATCTCTCAGGAGGGTCTATCAGCTCTTGATAGTTTTATCTTGAAGAATATACGACCAGCAGAGCATCGAGAGCTTTCCTGAGGGGTGCACATTCTCACTGAACCAAGTTATGAACAAAGGAAAACCATTCAACTGGTCATATTTATTGGCTCAAGAGTTGCAGATCCATGTATCAAACACCCTTAGTCCCCCCAAGGGTGGGCAAGCTAGATTTTACATATATTGGAGGTAATCTATGCACAAAATGCATTCCCTAGCATGAATTGGACCTTGACACCATGGGAGCCTATCGTGTATGTTTATTGTAAGATGCTTTCAGAGTGAAGCCACAAAGGAGTAATGGAGAAGCTAATTGATCACTTCCTCATTCTGTTGTACAAGTTGATATTTGAGGAAGAGCCACCTTGCATGTCACATGGGGCCATGGAATCAGTATTGTAGATAGAATATTGGTTTGCCTCACCGAATGACACTTTCCTCAGGGTGTTAAGTGGATAGAAGTCTCTACATCTTTTACAGAGTTATGTGACCCGAATCGGATCCACAAAATACTGTCAAGAACTTTGACTGTATCGAGTTAAACAAATCTTTAATAAAATCCAAAACGACATCAAAAACACCCTGAACCAGTGGCCATGGCAGCTGGCGCAGAACGACGAGGACCTCAGTCAAAGCGTGCTGACCGAGGCCCATGGAGACTACACAGGAGGTCAAAACAGCCCTTGGGAGCCTCAGAGCGGGAAAAGGAGGCGATTTTGATGCGCGATTACAAACAGGGCCGAAATGGGGGAGCCTTAAGCACTCGATCATGTTGGGAGCCAGAGAACCGCGAGCGGAGAAAGAAAAAGCGCTAAAACGCAAAGGCGGGACCTGCGCCCTGGAAACCAGTGATTTCATCGGGGTTCCCTTGAATGGTAAGAGGTTTTGGATAGGAGTGGAGCGATCCCTCTCAGCGATCGACGCGTGGCAGCGGAGGTGAGAGAAAAACTGTTGTGATCGTGCACTAACGGTCGAGCAAGTCAACCGTGTTCGACGTGCATATGAAATTGGATCTAGAGGAACCTAGATCGGACGGCTAAGATTACGCCCGATACAAAGAAGCGGAATCGACAGGGAATTAATCCGTGATTTAAAGGGATTTGGAATCCATTGACCGCCACGGTGGAGAGAGAGCGTATCCACGACATAACCGAAGGAATGAACCGATGAAGCATGCTGGCATAATTTAGATGGGGACACATGGCACTCCCTCACCATTCATGTTGACACCAAACAGGGAACTCCAAGCATAGCTGCAGAAGGTGAATTAGTGCAGGCAGGAGAGGAACCGAATAGGCACAGGGATCAAATGGTTAAAGCCATGGATGGAGACAGTCGAAAAGTTGAAGGATTTGGAGAGGAGTCCAAGCGACCAAAGAGACAGTGAACAATGAACCCTGAGAGGAGGACTAAACACAGAGAACAGTAAAGCCAAGCAGAGAAGACAGAGGGCCGAGCTGACCACAGGCAGCATCGAGCACTAGAGAGCTTGAAGATTCAAGCCTTCCCATAGAGGAATCTATCTCGATTGAGAATCACAGTTGGCTCTTTCCACTGTAGAACAAAGGTCACAGAGTTGGTAGGAAGAAAAAGAGTTTGTGAACTCTGAGTGGCTTGGGGAATCCAAGAACCACCCTCCCAAGAAAAATATGCTGTTAGGAGAACTCATATTGAGCCCCTGCATTGTAAATTCTTTGTTGTAAGACACAATAAAACCAGGCCACCACTGAAGCTGGACCGGAGACGTAGCCCTGGAGAATAGGGTGAAATCCTTATTAGAAATTTTTTGTGTCTAAGTATTGATTACTGTATTTCTCTGTTGTCTTTCCATTTAAATGTCTGTGTATTGGCAATATGATTGATCTGTTGTTTCAATAACACAGAACACACACTAGCACGAGTCTGTAATACCTTTTGTTTAATAAATCTTCAACTGAGTTCACTCATAGGGTGATTATCAGATCAGGTGGTATCATAGCTTTAGGCTGTAAGGTTAGACAAGCTTGTGTTGGTTTAGCTGTGAATGCTCACTAGATCAAAGCTCAAATTAGGAGAAGGAGAGTTGGTGGAAACTAATCCTGAAATTGGGAGAGTCTATTCTCGGAAGAAATGTCAGAAGAAGGTTCTATAGGGCCAGACCCCCAGTTCATAGAGAGTTTCCTAGCTATAAAGTCTATGGTAGAAGAAATGTATAGGGACTTTAGAAAGCATATGGATGAAGATTCATCAGGCTCTAAACAAGAAAAATAAGAAGATGAATCTCATTCCCATGACCACTCAAAGGGAAAGGGAAAAGAAGAAAGCTTTCCTACACCTCCTAGTAGCCCTGTGCATAATAAGAAAGCATCCTTGATTAAATTGGATGTCAAACTTGATTTTCCTATATATGATGGAGAGCTAAATGCTGAAAAGTTGGACAATTGGATTAGACAAATTGATGTGTATTGCAGAGTACAGAACATAGACTCAGACAAGAGTAAGATTAAGTTGGCAAGCCTACGCCTACAGGGCACTGCCTTGGTTTGGTGGGAAGGCAGAACCCAAGCTGATATGAGGAAGCATGGTAAGAACATATCTGTCTGGATTGAATTTGTTTCTGCAATCAAAAAGCAATTCTATCCATTGGCCTACATGCAACAAGCCATGATGATTTGGCAAACTCTTCGGCAGTTGAAAGAGCAAAGTGTACAAGGGTATACTCAAGAATTTAGAAAGAGAGCATTGATGTTGGGTATCTCATTAGACTCACAGAAACTCTTTTGAAGTACATTGGTGGTCTACACAGCTGCATGAGGCATACCATCCTCATGTTTAATCCCACTAGTATAGATGAAGTATCTGTACAAGCTACTCATCTAGAAGCTAGAGGAGAGAATGGAAATCCAGAAGTTGGGGGACCATCCCAACCCACTGTAAGCAAGAGAAAGGAGAAAAGAAAACAGAAGTGGAAAGCAAGGAAGGCTAACACTGCACAGCAAGGCAAAGATTCATGTACTCACTGTAAAAAGGAGGGGCATGATGATGAGCATTATTGGATTCTGCATCCAGAGCTGAGACTTAAGAAATTCGAGGGAAAGAAGAAGAAGACTACTGCAGCTATTCAGAAAGATTTGGGGTTAGATTCGCGAGATGAAACAATCATTGCAGCCACAGGTATAAAAGGTAAGAATTCTGAAGCATCTACTAGTAATTCTGCTCAATCTGTTATTGATGAAGAACATAAGAGAAAAATACATGAGCTTTTCAATATTCGAGTTGTTTCCAAAAATCAAATGATTGATACTTTGTTTGATAGTGGCTCACAAGTAAATCTAATTTCTGAAGCAATTGTAAAGAAATTGGGATTAGCAACTACACCTCATAAGAAACCATACCCATTAGGATGGTTGAATGATAAAGCACAACTATTCAAAAATCATGAGAAATTAGTCAGTTACGACTACCTCTCATGGAAATGGTCATACGTTTGAATGACTTACTTAACGCAGTTGAATCCCAAAATGATATCTAATATAATGCACTGCGTAATCCCCCATACTTAAAAAGCACAACTATAAGTGACTAGACAGTGCAAACTCAATTTTTCTTTTGGGTGGGCATTTGTAGATGAGGTTGAGTTAGATGTAATTCCTTTGGATATATGTGGAATTTTTTTAGGAAGTCCTTACTTGTATGATAAAAAGGCTATTTTCTATAGAGCTGAGAACAAGTATCTACTTGTTAAAGAGGGAATCGAATACTTTGTAAGAGCTCATAAGCTCAAGAATAATTGTACTCTCATAAATTTAAGACAGGTGAAAAGAATGATAAATTCATGCAAACAGTTCTTACTGATGGTTGTAAAGGAAAAGACACCTAATAAAACCAATGTATTTGAGGGCTGTAATGCTGATCAACAAGCTTATATAGAAAATATTGTTTCAGAGTATGATGTCTTATTCAAGAACCTAAAGGTCTGCCACCCAAAAAGGGAATAGTACATGATATTATTTTGCAGCAAGATGTTCCTTTGCTTAACATTGGGATGTACAGGTTGTTCTCTTTAGAGAATGTTGAAATCAAGAAGCAGGTGCAGGAGTTTCTCGAGAAAGGGTTCATCCGGCCTAGCACATCACCATGTGGGTCACCAATCGTTTTGTTGAGAAGGAAAGATGGCTCGTGGATAATGTGCATTTATTACCGAGCACTGAATAAGATAACAATAAAAAATCGTTATCCCCTTCCTCGCATAGTTGATCTTTTAGATCAATTGAAGGAAGCTGTTTATTTCACCAAGCTGGATTTGCACAGTGGATACCATCAGGTTAGAGTTGCAGAGCAAGATGCATGGAAGAATGCTTTCAAAACAA
>APFE030733171.1:0-17208 GCA_000404065.3 Pinus taeda | reverse complement strand
AAAACCAGCCGACCTAACAATAATAATATAAAGCCACAAAAATAACAATAAAGGGATTCTATGGGGCACATTAATAACAATATGGGGGCAATAGGGGCACAACAATATTAATAAGGGGTATAACTACAATAGTAATGGGGTAATCACTAGTATTATAGGGACCCAACACTGAAGAGATAGAATATAATTGAAAGTCAAAGGAGGAGAACAAACAAACGTGGGATAAAGAGATTTCTTAAGAGATAGAGGGGTTGATCGAAATTTAATACAGAGAGGAGGAACCGAAGCCACATAAATATGATTTTGATCTGATGCCAAGTACTGATCCAGGTGGATGTTGGTGGCCACCCACCTATCCCATTTGGATGCCCACAACTATCTCTTTCGGTTTTTTAGTTTCCGTAATTGTAGCACAATTTACTATTTTTAGCAGTTTTTCAGGTCGTGAACTTTTAGAGCCGTTTTGACGCCCTAAACGACATTTTTTGGGAAATCTGGGAGAAATATGTGTCCATGGAATGATGTTTCTCTTCCCAAAGTTGTAGGGCTCAGCTAGATCTTTCTAATGAGCTATTGTACGCGTCAAATGAAGATCAATTGCCAAAGTTACAACCCCGGGAAGTTGATGTACCAACTTACCCAAAACGTGGCCCACAATTTAGCGTTTCATCTTCTAGGGTTAGGTTTTGGGATGTTAAGAGTTTCCATTGTTTCTCAACAATAAATAGGCCTTTGAGCCTCATTATAACACAGTTCAAAGGCATATAGCCGCCACATCTCTTCTCAGAGATAAGCTACCATTGCCCTAGCTGGTTTATTTCCGTTTCTATTTGTAAGCATATTTCAGTATTTTACATTAATGAAATGAAGTATTATTTCTACTGCATCTTTGTGTTTATGGTTATCTCTGTAATTTTTTGTGTTCTTGTTTAAATCTAGATCAATAGTATCAGAGGGTCTGCTTTTTTTCTCAGTTTTTCTTTGCATGTCCCCAACGAGGTCGGGATATAAGGAGTTAGGGCTTGAACTGGTCAAACCTTTGCAAGACCAGCCTCACAAATCTTGACGGCCTCCCATGATGGATGAAAAGAAAGACGGGGGGCAGGAAATCCTATCAAAATCTTGCTCGAAGAAGCCCTCAAGCGACAAAGGAATGCGATGATGGACAACTTTGCGCAGATCCTTCAACGGCTACCTAGAGGTGACGCATCGGCTTCCAACAACTACCCTGGAAACACCACATTGTTTAAGGTACAACCTAATTTTGAAATCCCCATATTTGAGGGTCAGATAGACGCAGGTGTCGCCGATAAATGGTTAAATATGCTATAAGGGTATTTTTCTATTCATGATTTTTCTAGTCGGGAAAAGATTATTTTCGCTCTTCTCAAAGTGGCCCCCCACGTCAAGGACTGGTGGGAAACCTACTGCGAGCAGAAGGATGAAATTACGGGCTCACTATTTTCAGCCACACCCACTTGGGATTCCTTGCGGGATGCCATCAAGGAGCAGTACTACCTTTTCAAAAGCTATGAGGACAAATACATAAAGTGGACCACATTGCGGCAGGGAAGGGACCAAGCTGTGCTAGATTTCACAAACATTTTTCATACCCTTCACACACAGTTGGGTATCAAGGATTCTGAACTACATTTGGTACTCAAATACTGCGGTTTCCTACATAGGTACATCAAGGAAGAGATGGAGTTCTTGAACATCTCCTCGCTCGGCACGGTGTATTGATACACTGTCAAAATCGAGTAGAAGTTTAAACAAAAGAAACAAGACTTTGGATTTGCAAATCCGAAGACCAAAGGACAAATCCAAGGCAGGGTGACCCAAGACAACCCATTGAAGCCACAAGAAAATAACAACACCACGAAGTCAAAGATGGACACAAGAAAGTGGTGTGAGTTCCATAAGAGCCCCACTCACAATGACCAAGCAGATGTTGGTGGCCAAGTTGAAGGCTTCCGAATCAGATGCATGTTCTGACCCTGAGTCAAAACCTAACAAGGGGAATGGCAAAGGAAAGCAGATCATTGACGCAGAGCCCAGTGCCACTGTTGCCACTGCCAAGATCCAAAAGAATGAGCCCGAAGATCCAGAGGAGGGGGAGCGTCTTTTCCACTCACAAATGTGGGTGAAGGGTTCACCGCTACAATTCATTGTCAACAGTGGCAGCCAAAAGAACCTCATTTTAGTAGAGGTTGTGAAGTGGTTGGGCCTATCGACTACACAACACACGCAATCGTACAATATCGGGTGGCTTCACCAAGGACGAGATCTTCGAGTTCGCCAGCAGTTTTGCCTTCCACATCAAGCCCTTCACAAATGAGGTATTGTGTGATGTTACACCTGTGGATGTTTGTGATGTATTATTAGGCCAACCATACTTGTGGAGGCGACATGCTGCATATGAGTTAAGGCCTCGTGCTGTTATTATTTCTCTAGGTAATTCATTATACAAGATACCGAAGGTAGCCCCACCTACTGCCAACTCTTTGATTGCTACTAAGAAAGGCATCAAGCTCATCTCCCAGACTAGGAAATTCATTTTCTGTTTGGCTTGCTCCCAAAGTAAGGGGAAGATCATCACCACATCCATGACCCTCGCGAAGGGTTCCTCCATGCAATAGTAGCAGCAAAGGGATACAGTCATGATAGAACATAGGAACAACTTCTCCTCACCCACAAGGGTACCACACAAGCTTTAGGTGGGCAACAAAGTTTGGTTGCATATGTAGAAAGAACACCTTACAAGAGCCCATTAGAAGCTCCGGCCACGCCAAAATGGTCCTTACATCATTATCAAGGCTATGGGAAATAATTCTTTGGAGCACAACATTCCTCCATTCCTTCGCTTGCACCAACTGTTCAGTGTGGAACGCCCTCGACCATGCTTCCCACCATTAATGGACACATCAGAGATTGCAGAACAACTCACCAAGGACCAAGTTCAGCAGATGGAGGAACTCAATGCAATGGGCACCATTGCTTCCTAATGGGGGAGGAATGATCCACGTGGATGTTGGTGGCCACCCACCTATCCCATTTGGACCCCCACAACTGTCTCTTTCAGTTTTTCAGTTTTTGTAATTGTAGCACAATTTACTATTTTTAGCAGTTTCTCGGGTCCTGAACATCCGGAGCCGTTTTGAGGCCCTAAACAACGTTTTTGGGGAAATATTGAGGAAACATGGGTCCATGGATCGATTTTTCTCTTCCCAAAGTTGTAGTGCTCAGATAGATCTTTATAACGAGCTATTTTATGCATCAAATGAAGATCGGGTGCCAAAGTTACGAACCTAGGAAGTTGATGTACCAACTTACCCAAAACGGGGCCCACAATTTGGCGTTTCATCTTCTAGGGTTAGGTTTTGGGATGCTAAGGGTTTTCCATTGTTTCTCAACAATAAATAGGCTTTCAAGCCTCATTGTAACACAGTTCAGAGGCATGTAGTTGCGACATCTCTTCTCAGAGATAAGCTGACATCGCCCTAGCTGGTTTATTTCCATTTCTATTTGTAAGCATATTTTAGTATTTTACATTAATGAAATGAAGTATTATTTCTACTGCATCTTTGTGTTTATGGTTATCTCTGTAATTTCTTGTGTTCCGGTTTAAATCCGGATCAAGTACACAACAGGTCACCATTTAGTATCCCCATCCTCTGGTAGAGCAAGCTCCAAGCGAGGAAGAGGAAATTGTTCCTCTCGATGATGGTCTGCTTATGGACACGTACAATCTAACTTATGATGAGGTTCAGAAAAATATTGTACAAGCGAGGAAGAAACATTTTCTGAATGACCTTGCATCTCCTGCATTCAACAGAGAAATGGTGATCATGTAGACACCAGAAGAAATCCAGGTGCCATTGTCACAACCAACTTGGCCTTCATAGGTGCTTCGAAGTCAAACATAGAGTATTTGATGTCCGAGAACAAACAATTAGCGAAGAACTTGTAGGCTGCTAGGAAATAGGTTGAACAACTCCAAGTAGAGGTACAGAACGTAGCTTCCGCACAAGTCCATCTAGAAGAACCAAAGGCAACAATACTTAGTGAAGTATCAACACTGGGAGAGACCATAAGTAGGTCTTTATGAGGATCTTGTTACCATGCATAAGGAAATTGTCCATTTTCATTAGCTGCAGTAGAAGTGCAAAGATTTTTTCAAAACTCTTAGGAATGTACAAGCTTTCATAGTTGTTCTGCATGAATTGTCAATGCAATACAAAGGGGTACTGCTTGAATTGGGAAATAAAACAAGGAAAGAGGCAGAGTTGGAGAAGGAAAAGGTTCATATGCTCATCCAGAGTAATAAACACTTGCCTCGTTCATTTCCAACACTCAGACCTCATATGCATGTTTGTACAACAACCTGGAATTCTTGGTGAAATCACACGGGATCCCATCAGTGGGCTCACACACAGAGATCAAGCACAGGAATAAGGTTAGGCAAGATATTGAAGAATACTTGGAAAAATTGAGACAGGTAGCCATCAAGGAAGATATTGAAGTAAATACACTGAATATGCACAAGTACATTGGTGGCCTTATCCAAATCAACGTGATGTTTCTCCTGCTCGAGAATGAAACACATACTAGTTCCAAATTAGTGTACCCGGATGCCATGGAGGCTAGAGTCTGCTTCCAACTTGACACCATCACACAATTTTGGGATGTCATCACGTAGTACAAAGATTGGAACCGCTACATAACTGAGAAACATCAAGTGGAAGTTTTTGAGTTGGAATTTCCCCAAACTCAAGCTTAACTATTTTGTCTTATTAGGATGTCTAGTTGACAAAGCTTGGTTCGTTTCATCTATGAGGGAATACATTCAAGGTATTAAACAATGGGTGGAGTATGATAAGTCTTCCTAGGAAGTTAGTGTCCCCGATGAGGGTGATATTAATAGCCCTTGTAATGACAAGGTGCATGATTAACATGTCATGGATGAAAGTGGAGTGTGGGTTGGCAGCCTTTGAATTGAGTGCCACACCCTACTTTTGTAACCTCCATGTTGTCACGTGGCACAAACCCTGTTCCTAGGTTTTGGGTCACCTACCCAGGTCTCATCATCTTAAAATCTTGGAGGTGGTAGAATTTTTTATGAGGTACAACATTTTTTTTGGCATCCAAGATTATCATTCAATAGTTGATATGGATAGGTTTTCATAGGGCAGATTGGCCATTGTCTTATGAGATCTTGACATATAGTTTTTTGAGCTCATAATGAGCTTATGATCTACGAGAGGAATGTGGTTTTTAAAGAGTGTGTAGGGCGTTACATATGTCCATTCTTGGAACTCTCACACTTTAGTAATTACCTTCAAATGTTGGGTTCTAAGATGTTGATGCCCCATTATAAATGCATGGGTGTTTTATCTGTTTCCATTATGATGCATGTGTTGTACTTGATGGCAACCCACTTGTAGCAGAACAACTCACTTGTATATGGTAACTAGATGAATCTACAAAAGAGATATCAGATGTGATAGAATGCATGGCAGTTGTGTTTACAAATGTGACAAAATGTAGGGCAGTTGAAAGGAATCAATTTAGAAGTAATATACACTAGAAAATCACATTATAACAGGTCTGTTCAGAGGAACAAAGTAATGGTACAGAATAATAGGATGAAGAAGCAAAGGATTATAGATTAGACTCTAGAGATTGAAGAAAGAGAATGTTTTAAGAAGTATACGCTGGTTCACTTTGTCCAAGCAGCATACACATGCAAGTTAACAGAACAAAAGGAGCATATACGTATGCACACACTTTCATAGAAGGAAAAGCGTTTATGATGGACAATCAAGGTTTTGGTATGAGGTAATGTTCTGAGGTTTTGGTCTGAGGTATTGGTCCAAGGTCTTGGTCCGAGGTATTGGTCTGAGGTTTTGGTTCGAGGTATTGGTTCGAGGTTTTGGTCCGAGGTATTGACAAATGATATAAGTATATAAAAAGGAGAAGATCAAAAGGCCAAGGGAACAAGTAATGAATATCTTATGAATTGTTAGATCAAAAGAAAATATGCATGTTATGGGTTTCTGATGCTTTGCTTGATCTGGACTAAGTATGCACTTGAGTGTTTTGATGATGGATGAGATATTATAATGGATCAGGATCATAATGACTTATGTGATATGATAATGGATAGGATAGATCTTAATGCTAACGAATGTTTTATCCCAAAAATTTAGCTGTTGGAATGGCCTGTTGTCCCTATTTAACTTATCGCTCAGATTGGATCTTCAACTTGTCATGACGATGAACCACACAGGTTGGTTCGAAACGCGTCGACAAATGATTTTTTATATGATTTTGCCGAAATTATTCTCACAAACAATGTTTTATCCTTTATATGTATTTATATGGGTATGTCTGAAGTCTGGAATGGTTGCGAAGTTATAAGTAAGTATTTGCAGATCTATACACTAGTTCGCCTTGGTCAAGGCATGTATACATGCAGGTTTGACTCTTCCAAGTAGCATATGCAAAAGGAAAGCATGTTGTTCAAAAATGACTGATCTATCTGATTAGTGTTGTAGTTTTATTGTTGTCTGTCAATGAAGGCTTCTTAGATATGAAAGTAAAACTAAATGCATAAGGAGTTTGTGTCTGATTGATTGATTGATTAAGTGAGAATAGGTATCTTTGCTGCTAACTGTCTAGATCTATGCAATTGACAATAGATGTTCAAAATATTACTAGTTAGTATAGGTATACACAGGTTTTGTTACAGGAAGTAGAATATACACATAGATTGGCTTCATTGAAGAAGCATATACATTCTGACACATGACTTTTGATGTTACAGTTGGTTCTAGTTGTTGATGCAGTGTTATAGGTTTAGATTTGTGTACTGGCACAATGATCTGTTTGTTCGAGTTGATTGGTTGAATTTGATTAAGTTTGAATGAATGGTTGATTCAGTTGTGATTGTTTGATTCTATATGTCAGAGGTATCAGTGACTAATTGATTTAGTTGTGTCATAGGTTCAATGATTGTTTGATTCGATATGTCAAAGGTTTCAGTGATTGATTGATTCAATAATGGTTGATTCAGAGATTGATGATTGGGTTTTAGTTATATCAGAGATTGATGATTGAGTTTCAGTGATTGATTGATGTAGATGTATTTGATGGATGTATTGTAGTGGTAATTGATTTTTAGCTTCAATGTTACTCATAGGTCTAGTGTGAAAATTTGATCAAATGTGGCTTACATATTGTGTTGTTGTGTACCAAGAGTATCTAGTATGAAAATTTATGAAACGTGGTCCCTGGAGGATATTGAGGGTTGGAGCCTTCAGTGAGGAAGCTGAAGCTTCCTGCCAGTAGTGGCCGGTGATTTGATCAGGGGGTTGGAGCTCCCTTTTAGTAGCAGCTAGAGAATGAATGAAGGTTGGAGCCTTCTGAAGGCCAACACCTACATACTAGTAAATGTATTGGCTAGTAAAAGAGCTAGGGGGTTGTAGCTCCCTTCCAGTAGAAGCTGGAGAATGGGAGAAGGTTGTAGCCTTCTGCAAGTGGGTGCCTACGTACTGGTATGAGTCTGCACCAGTACAAGATTGTAAACATATTATTATTTATATTAAAAGAAGACAAAGACAACAATAGTTGGTGGTTTTTCTCCCGCATTGGGTTTCCACCTTAAATCTTGGTGTTCATGTGTGTTGCTTATGTGTGATGGTTTATTATGTTATTAATGCACATGGTTACTATTTAATGTTTAAGAAAGTATTGATGCATTGATTAACGATCAACATATGATGAATTAACTGACTCATAAGTTCATTGGATATACATTGGTTGCCTTAAAAACAGTTGCATGCACACGCTAGTTCCCTTCACTGAAGTAGCGTATACAAATCTGATTATGGAAATGAAAAGTTATTGATTTACACATACTGATTCACCCCCCCTCTCAGTATTATTCCTAAGAATCGGTATCATAGGAGGTCCTTAGCAAAAGCTTGATCGATTGAAGGAGATTCATAGTAACAATGGAAAGAAGCAAAAGAATAAATCACCTCAAAAGAAGAAGACATCTCAGAGGAACTGTGATAGTGGGCGAGACGATTGGCCATTGTGTGGAAGCAACTCTTTAGATTCAAAATTACCTCAGAATGAAGATGAACAAGCAAAAGAATTATCAGGTATGATCTTTTTGTCCTCTGGTGATACATTTCTCTGTTTATTTGATGATAATGAATGTGATAGCAAAACAACTGAATTTTGTCTTATGGGTGAAAGAGAAAGAAATCAAATAGAGGCAGAATTTAAAAAGCTCACAGACACAATTAGAGATCAAAAAGATCTAATTGATAAAATGGAATGTTCCTACAAAGAAGAATTTACTAGATTAAAAGCCCAGTTGGAGGAAGGAAGCAAAGTAAGGAAGCAATACAAAGAAAAGGAGGATCAATGCCAAAGGCTGCAGGATGAAGTGACATCATTGAGAAATGAAGTAAATGAGAAGGATACGACAATCAAGAAACTTATAGAAATATCTAGTTGCTATAAAAGTATTGAAGCTGAGATAGTCTCTCTAAAAGAAGATCTTGAAAATTCAAATAAGCGGAATGAAGAACTACCTCAAGAAGATGAAGAACAAGAAAATGAGATTCTCAAATTAAAACAACAAGTGGAAGAAGGAAGAAAAGCTGAAGAAATCATGAAGAAATAGTATCTTGAAAAGGAAGAGCAATATGAGGGAGAGGTAAATATCCTAAAATGTAAATTAGAAGAAAAGGATAAACTTTTACGATTTCAAGATAGTACTAAGATTTTGGATGATATTTTTAATAGTCAAAGGTCTCCTGCCATCAGATCTGGTCTTGGTTTTCTTGAAACTGTTAAAGTTGAATAAAGCTCACAAACTAAAGCAAGGAACTCTAATGTAATACCTGAAATAAGAGGTCAACCCCATCAACAACCAAGGAAAGAAAGTCTTCAAAGAAAATCATTTACTCCTAACTATGGAAGTGATAATCAGTTCTTTCCTTTGATGAATACTGTTGAATGTTTTATATGTCATAATTTTGGACATGTTGCAGCCAAATGCAGAAGTAGAATGGTTCAAGTTAATAACCATCACACAGAAAGATCTTCAACTTCCAGGAATTTTAAGGGATATTATTTTTCTTGCAATATGTTTGGTCACAAAGCCATTGACTGCTATAGAGGGAATATGAAACATATAAGATGTTATGCTTGAAACAATTTTTGGCATATAGAAAAAGAATATTGGAGCAAATTTTGGCCAACATACTAGAAGGAGAAAACATCATCACACTCCAAGGTATGGAAGAACAAGGGAGTATAGTCAGAAATATGTGGCATAGCTCAGTATATAGACATAACAGACTCAGAAGGAACTGAAAGTATGAAATTTCAGTGTTCTAATTCTCATACGCAGTTACCATGAAGGCAAGTCGCGTCTATACGCAAGTTTGAAGTTGCTCAGTCGCGTATATGTTGGTATAATGAAGAAGTGGTGGGACAGACTAAAAAAAATGATCGACATGGTTCAGACAATTATCAATTATATTTTCTATATTGATGATTGATGACTATAGTCTTTGGATGTTATTTATAAGTGATTTTGATCCTCATAAGTTGTTGATGACTTGATGCATATTTGATTGATGATGATGCCTTGATGATTCTTACTGATATTTGCAATGATCAGATCTGGCAGTGAACAATTGGCACAGGTTCAGGGGGAGAATATGTTATGCTTCTAATAATGCATTGTTGGCATTATGTTTAGAAGTCTTTGCTACCTAATGATTCTTATCAATGGCGATGATGCTTATGTTGCTGAAGTGTTTAAATGATACATCATGCTATGTTGCGGATATGATTTGCCTACGATAAAGTCTCAGATGATACTTGTATTTCTTGGGGTTACATAGTTATTATTCATATCAGATTTATGGATGATTATGGATGACTACTTTGATGATGCATATAGTACATATGGTATGTTTCTTACATAGTGATCTTCATAAGGACAAGGAGAAGAACAAAGCTTGAGTACACAACTTCATGATGATAAAAGTAGGTCATTTCTTTTATGCTACTGTCATCATGCCTTCAAAGATGCATAAAGTTCATATGGTGCAGTTATGGTGCAAGATTCCCATAGTTCTTGGCTCTTAAATGATATATTGGTTGAGGATTGTTTCTCTTGATGTATATACATTGATGAGAAGCTAGATACATATTGCTATCTCTATGATGGATACATGGATGATTACTTAAGTTACATATTGGCAAATATTGTTGGTTGGCCAAGAAATTGGTGTTATTGCAGGGTTTCTTGGAGACATGGCTTACTTAGTCACATAATTATGTTGACTTCTTACTTTATGATGATAGGTTTGATTATCATGGTTGATTCTTATCAGATGTGGATATTGAAAAAATCCCTAGTGAAGATACATGGTTGATATATTGAGGGTTCTAGTGGAAAAATCATGCAGTTCTTGATGATGATGTTATGATCATAGATGATGACTATGGTGTTTTCACATACATATGATATGATGTGAATGTTTTTTTGTTACTGCTTGGAGATATGACATATGCTTAGTTGTTTCATGGAAGGTTATGATAAGGCTCTTTCTACTAAGGAAACAGAGAAAGTTGATCTTGATGAGATCAAGAGAATGAGTTGATTTCTATATGCGGCACACTTTGTCACATGTTGATGATATTTACATTGTCATATCTTGGGAACTGATAATGGACATATACAGGTTGTTGGTCTAGATGTGACAGATGCTTATGGTGCAGATCATATATGGTGTATGATAGTTGTTGATGACTATCATGGTCTTGTTTAGATATTTGGTCTTTGTTATAAATGACATGTATATCATTTGATGTAAAGGTCATATAAAGGCTCATGATGTAATAATATGTCTTTCTCTGTCATAGTCTTTTAAGGAGTCCTTTTTGGTCATATGATGTAATTTGTACCCCCACTATGCATGGGAAGGATGATGTAATAATTGCTATATTTCAGTCATGTAGAAACAACTCGTATATGCCCACTTCATTGGGTAGATGTGTCAAATTTGGTATATCCCCATTTGGTTGGGATATTGATGTCTGTATGAGCCATTGGTGAGAGGAAGGTCATACTCACATAGTTGAGTTATAGAGTCATGTTATTCTTTTGGAAAATATTTTTGTAGACTCTGTAAGTGCTCAGGAGGAGCATGGATGGTTTAGTGCATCTCAGCATGTACAAAGGGGGAGTTTAATCAAAGAATTCAGCATGTGCCTAGGGGGAGGATGATCAATGTTCATATTTAGCTGTTCAGATATGGAAGTATTCATTTTGGTCATCCCTTTTGATCCAAGTGGGTGTTGGTGGCCACCCGCCTATGCCACTTGGACCCCACAGATATTTCTTTCAGTTTTTCAGTTTCCTAATTTGTAGCACAATTTACTATTTTTGGCAGTTTTCAGGTCCTGAACTTTCAGAGCCATTTTGAGGCCCTAAATGACGTTTTTTAGGAAAATTGGGACCAACGTAGGTCACTCAAAAGTTGTAGTCCTTGGATAGATATTTCTAAGGAGGTATTGTGCGCGTCAAATGGAGATCGTATCCCAAAGTTACGACCCCGGGAAGTTGATGTACCAATTTATCCAAACGGGGCCCATTGTTTGGTGCTTCATCTCCTAGGTTTAGGTTTTTGGATGTTTAGGGTTTTCCATTTTTTCTCAACAATAAATATGCTTTGAGCCTCATTGTAACACAATTCAAAGGCATGCAGCTACCACATCTCTTCTCAGAGATAAGCTACCATAACCCTAGCTGGTTTATTTCCATTTCTGTTTGTAAGCATATTTCAATATTTTACATTAACGACATGAAGTATTATTTCCGCTGCATCTATGTATTTATGTTTATTTCTATAAATTGTTGTGTTCTTGTTTAAATATGGATCAGTGATATCAAATCATTTTTCTCTTTCTCTGTTTTTCTTTGCATGTCCCCAACGAGGTCAGGATATAAGGAGTTAGGGCTTGAACTGGTCGAACCTTTACAAGACCAGCCTTGCAAATCCCGATGGCATCCCATGGCAAATGAAAAGAAAGACGAGGGGGCAGGAGATCCTATTAGAATCTTGCTTGAAGAAGCCCTCGAGTGACAAAGGAACACGATGATGGACAACTTTGCCCAGATCCTTTAGCAACTACCTAGGGGTGACACATCTACTTCCAGCAGCTATTATGGAAATGCCACACCCTTTAAGGTACAAGTTAACTTTGAAATCCCCATATTCAAGGGTCAGATAGATGCAGATGCTATAGATAAATGGTTAAATCTACTAGAAGTGTATTTTTTAGTTCATGATTTTTCCAGCCGAGAAAAGATTACTTTCGCTCTTCTCAAAGCCGCCCCCCACGTCAAGGACTAGTGGGAAACCTACTACAAGCAGAAGGATGAAATTACGACCTCACTATTTTCAGCCACACCCACTTGGAATTCGATCCGGGATGCCAGCAACTAGAAATAGTATCATGTCGGGAGCTATGAGGACAAATATATAAAGTGGATCATGCCGTGGCAGGGAAGGGACCAAGATGTGTCGGAGTTTACCAAATTTTTTCATACCATGTGCACGAAGTTGGGCATCAAGGATTCTGAGAAACATATGGTACTCAAGTACCATGACTGCCTAAATAGATATATCCAGGATGAGATGGAGTTCCTGGACATCTCCTCACTTGGCACGGCATGCCGATACATTGTCAAGATCGAGCAGAAGTTTAAACAAAAGAAGCGAGACTTTGGATCTATGATCTGAAGAACAAAGGACAAAGCCAAGGCAGGGTGACCCAAGACAACCTGTCGAAGCCGCAAGAAAATAACAACACCACGAAGTCAAAGAAGGACACAGGAAAGTGGTGTGAGTTCAACAAGAGCCCCACTCACAACACAAGTGAGTGTTGAACCAAGCAGTCATTGGTGGCCGAGTTGAAGGCTTCAGAATCAAATGCATTTTCTGACCCTGAGTCAGAACCCAACAAGAGGAATGACAAAGGGAAGAAGATCATTGATGCGGAGCCCAACGCCACTATTGCTGCCACTACGATCTAGAAGAATGAGCCTGAAGATCTAGAGGAGGGGGAGTGTCTTTTCCACTCACAGATGTGGGTGAAGGGTTCGCTGTTGCAATTCATTATTAACAGTGGGAGCCAAAAGAACCTCATTTCAGCAGAGGTCGTGAAGCGGCTGGGAGTACCGAACATACCACACCCACAACCGTACAACATCAAGTGGCTTCACCAAGGACGAGATCTCTGAGTTTGCCAGCAGTGTCGCCTTCCCTATAGCATTAAGCCCTTCATAGATGAGGTATTGTGTGATGTTGCACCTCTTGATGTTTGTGATGTATTATTAGGCCAACCATACTTGTGGAAGAGACATGTTGTGTATGATTCAAGGCCTCGCACTATTATTATTTCTTTGGGTAATTCATTATAGAGGATACCGAAGATAGCCCCACCTACCGCCACCTCTTTGATCTCTACTAAGAAATGTAGTAAGATTATCTCCCAGACTAGGAAATTCATTTTATTTTTGGTTCGCTCTCAAAGTAAGGGGAAGATCGTAGCTACATACATGGCCCCCGAGAAGGGTTCCTCCACGCGGCAGAAGAAGGTGGATACAGTCATGAAAGAAGATAGGAACATATTCTTCTCACCCACAGGGGTACCGTTGCACTGTCAGGTCAAGCATTTGTTCGATTTGACTCCCAGAGCACCTCTACCCAACGAGTCGATATATCGTTGCTCCATTCTAGAAAATCCCAAGTACACAAAGCAACATGATCAACATCGGGTGCCACACAAGTTTCAGGTGGGTGACAAAGTTTGGTTACATTTGCAAAAATAATGCCTTACAAGAGCCCATCAAAAACTCAAACCACTTCGATATGGTCCGTACACCATTACCAAGGCTGTGGGAAATAATGCTTTGGCACACAAAATTTCCCCATTCCTTGGCTTGCACCGAGTGTTTAATGTGGATTGCCCTCAACCATGCTTCCCACCATTACTGGACACATCAGAGATTGCAAACCAACTCACCAGGGACCAAGTTCAACATAAGTTTCCATCTCATGGAGGCACTCAATACAATGGGGACCATTGATTCATAAAGGGGGAGGAATGATCCAGGTGGATGTTGGTGGCCAGCCACCTATCCCACTTGGACCCCCACAACTGTTTCTTTCAGTTTTTCAATTTCTTTATTTGTAGCACAATTTATTATTTTTGGTAGTTTTTCAGGTCTTGAACTTCCAGAGCCATTTTGAAACCCTAAATGACGTTTTTTTTGGAAAAAATAGGACCAACATGGGTCATGGGCCAATGTTGGTCACTCAAACATTATAGTCCTCAGATAGATCTTTCTAACAAGGTATTGTGTGCATCAAACAGAGATTGTATCCAATGTTATGACCCGAGGAAGTTGATGTACCAGTTTACCCAAACGGGGCCCATACTTTGGCACTTCATCTCGTAGGGTTAGGTTTTTGGATGTTTATTGTTTTTCATTGTTTCTCAACAATAAATAGGCCTTCGAGCCTCATTGTAACACAGTTCATAGGCATGTAGCCGCCACATATCTTCTAAGAGATAAGCTACCATCGCCCTAGCTGGTTTATTTCCATTTCTATTCGTAAGCATATTTCAGTATTTTACATTAATGAAATGAAGTATTATTTCCATTGCATCTTTGAATTTATGTTTATTTCTATAATTTGTTGTGTTCCTATTTAAATCTGGATCACCCTTGCCCTTGATATAAAAAAGAGAGAATATCTTGATCCGCCCTTTGCCCTTGATGTCAAAGGGGGAGAGTATCTTGGTGTTGCTTGATACATGTAACGGGTTCTACAACTTGAAGTAATCAACATCAATATGGTTTCCATCAAGTACAAAGGGGGAGATAGTTGGCATTATGATGCATGTGTTTTACTTGATGGCAACCCACTTGTAGTAGAACAACTCACTTGTATATGGTAACTAGATGAATCTACAAGAGAGATATCAGATGTGATAGAATGCATGGCAGTTGTGTTTACAGATGTGAAAAAATGCAGGGCAGTTCAAAGGAATCAGTTCAGAAGTAATGTACAATGGAAAATCACATTATAACAGGTCTATTTAGAGGGAACAAAGTAATGGTAAAGAAGAATAGGATGAAGAAGCAAAGGATTATAGATCAGATTTCAGATATTGAAGAAAGAGAATGGTTTAAGAAGTATACATTGGTTCACTTTGTCCAAGCAGCATACACACGCGAGTTAACAGAACAAAAGGAGTGTATACATATGCATGCAATTTCACAGAAGAAAAAGCGCATATGATGGAAAATCAAGGTTTTGGTTTGAGGTATTGGTTTGAGGTTTTGGTCTTAGGTATTGGTTCAAGGTTTTGGTTCGAGGTATTGGTCTGAGGTTTTGGTTCGAGGTATTGACAAAGGATATAAGTATATAAGAAGGAGAAGATCAAAAGGCTAAGGGAACAAGTAATGCATATCTTATAAAGTGTTAGATCAAAAGCAAATATGCATGTTATGTGTTTATGATGCTTTGCTTGATTTGGACTAAGTATGCACCTGAGTGTTTTGATGATGGATGAGATCTAATAATGGATCAGGATCATAATGACTTATCATTATGTGATCTGATAATGGATAGGCTAGATCTGAATGCTAACAAATGTTTTATCCTTTATATGTCTTGATATGGGTATGTCTAAAGTCCAGAATGACTTGGAAGTTATAAGTAAGTATTTGCAGATCTATACGTTGGTTTGCTTTGGTCAAGGTGCGTATACACACAGGTTCGACTCTTCCAAGTAGCGTATGAAAAAGGAAAGCCTGTTGTTTAGAAATGGATGATCTATCTGATCAGTGTTGTTGTTTTACTGTTGTCTGTCAATGAAGTCTTCTTAGATCTGAAAGTAAAATTGAATGAATAAGGAATTTGTGTTTGATTGATTGATTGATTAAGTGAGAAGAGTTAGCTTTGTTGCTGACTATCTAGATCTCTGCAATTGATAGTAGATGTTTAGAATATTATTGGTTAATACATATTTAATTTAGAAGTTTTTATGATTCAGTAGTTTTGGAGGTATACGCAGGTTTTTGTTACAGGAAGTAGCGTATACACACAGGTTGGATTCATTGAAGAAGTGTATACATTCTAACACATGACTTTTGATGTTACAGTTGGTTTTGGTTGTTGATGTAGTGTTTTGGGTTCAAATCTATATACTGACACAATGATCTGTCTGCTCCAGTTGATTGGTTGAATTCGATTAAGTTTGAATGAATGGTTGATTTAGTTGTGATTGTTTGATTCTGTATGTCAGAGGTCTTAGTGAATGATTGATTCAGTTGTGTCAGAGGTTCAATGATTGTTTGATTCATTATGTCAAAGGTTTCACTGATTGATTGATTCAGTTATGGTTGATTCAGAGATTGATGATTGGGTTCCAGTTATATCAGAGATTGATGATTGAATTTCAATGATTGGTTGATGCAGATGTATTTGATGGATGTATTGTAGTAGGTAATTGATTTTGAGCTTCAATATTACTGATGGGTCCAGTGTGAAAATTTGATGAAATGTGGCCTACATATTGTGTTATTGTGTACCAGGAGTATCTAGTATGAAAATTTATGAAACGTGGTCCCTGGAGGATATTGAGGGCTAGAGCCTTCAGTGAGGAAGTCGAAGCTTCTTGCCAGTAATGGTTGGTGATTTGATCGGGGGGTTGGAGCTCCCTTTCAATAGCAGCTGGAAAATGAGTGAAGGTTGGAGCCTTCTATAGGCCGACGCCTATGTACTAGTAAACATATCGGCTAGTACAAGATCAGCTAGGGGGTTGTAGCTCCCTTCCAGTAGAAGATGGAGAATGAGAGAAGGTTGTAGCCTTCTGCAGATGGGTGCCTACATACTGGTATGAGTCTGCACCAGTGCAAGATTGTAAACATATTATTATTTATATTAAAGGAAGACAGAGACAACAACAGAAGGTGGTTTTTCTCTTGCATTGGGTTTCCACCTTAAATATTTGTGTTCATGTGTGTTGCTTATGTGTGATGGTTTATTATGTTATCATTGCACATGGTTACTATTTACTGTTTAAGAAAGTACTGAT
>APFE030733170.1:0-22381 GCA_000404065.3 Pinus taeda | reverse complement strand
CAGCTTCCAAGTGTCGTTCTTTATGAGGGCATCATACTCCTTTTGCATTGCTTCTTTCCATTCATCATGAGAAGCAGCTTCTTTGAAGGAAGTTGGTTCAAAATCTATAGACAAGTTCAATGCACAATCATAAGAAACATCCATATCAACAGGTGAATTAGAGTCATCTACATCACCTCCATTTTTCTGGTTTGAATTTTTGGTTCTTGTCTTTCCAACTTCAACAGGATGAACACTTTCAAGTGTCTTTGTCAGCCACTTTGGGGGACCTTTCTGAGATGGTCCAGGCTACTCGATTGATTGAGTTGGGACTAAATCAAGATTGAGTCTCCCAATTCTATCAATTACGTCACTTAAAGCATCATTCATTTTTGGAGTTTAATGCAGGGGAGAGTGTTCTTCAGAAGAAGATTCCACATGTTGATCTAGTATAGGAATCCCCCCTTCAAGATGTGGAATCTCATTATCAAATTCTTGAAATGATTTTGCTTTTGCAAATCTATCCAAGTGATCAAGTTGCCGCTCAATAACATTATCAATATTGGATGATTCAAGAAAAATTACATCTCTAGATACAACAAACTTTTTATTTACTTCATCATAGAGGCGGTATGCTTTGGAGGTGTTTGAGTACCCCAAGAAGATACACTTACGACTTCTAGCACCAAGTTTGTTTCTATGTACCTTTGGTATCATAGCATAACAGGTGGAACCAAAGACCCTGAAATGTTTTACCGAAGGAACATGTCCATACCACATTTCATAAGGAGTCTTGTTTCTTATAGCATTAGATGGACATCTATTCTTTATATATGCAGCACATAGAACTGCATCAGCCCAAAACTTATCTTTACTTTTTTGAAGAAAAGCATGGATCGTACCATATTCAAGATTGTTCTATTCATTCTTTCAGCTACACCATTCTGTTGGGGATTATAAGGCACAGTTGTTTGATGTTTGATCCAATGTTGGCGAAGATAGTTTTCAAATTCATTTGATGTGTATTCTTTTCCATTATCAGTGCGAATAGACCCAATATGAGATTGTGCATCATTTTCAATCCATTTATGAAAATTCTTGAATGTTTGAAAAGCATCAGATTTGTTCTTCAAAAAAAAAACCCAGCACATTCTGGTGTAGTCATCAATAAACGTCATGATATATTTATTTCCATTTGCAAAAGGAACAAGCATTACTATGCTTTCCTAGAATGCAAGCATCACATTGCTTAAGGTTTCTAGGAATTGTAGGCAAACAAGCAACACCATTTTTCTTCAACAAGCGAAGACTGTCATAGTTCAAATGTCCAAATCTAGCATGCCATAATAAACTTGATGGAAGTATACCTTCTTCATGATGACAATTGTATGAGAAATGTTGTGCATGAGCAGAGGTTCCTTGCAGCTTGAGAAGCCTTTCTTCTTCTATTCCCCTCATGACAAGTGAGTGGTCAGATGCTTTTCTTACCTCAAGCTTGCCATCAAACATATGAATGGAGTGACCTTGCTGGCGGATGTGGACCAGGGACAACAAGTTTCTCTTCAATTGTGGGAGATATAAAACATGATGCAGAAGAAATTCTGGAAGACCAGGCAGTTTAAGCCTGATTGTGCCAAGCCCTGATGGCTTGATTTTTGATTGATCAGCAAAGTATACTGCTCCATCAACATTGTCAGTGAAATCTTCAAAAAAATATTTTCTATGAGTCATGTGACAGGTTGCTCCTGAGTTAAGCAACCAGTCATTTTTCCAAAAAGCAAGTGAAGCATTAAACAAATCTTCATTTACTCCAATGTTACATTGTGCCTCAACATAGTGAGCGGATTCAGGTGCTTTACCTTTGTCTGTATCATCAGTTTTACCTTTCTGTTGGTTTCTTCTCTGCTCAATTTTTTCCCATGGTAGCTTGGATGTAGAGGCATCATGTGATCCATTTCTTTTGCAGCGAATACAATGTAAATCTGCCTTTTCTCCTTGAGAATGTCTGCCCCCCCTGCCTTTGAAGTATCTTCCTCTTCCTCTTTGTCCACCTCTTCCTCTTGTAGAATCTTGAGCAGGATACTTTTCTTTATGAGCTAAGCATACAGTCTCTTTAGAAGATTTAGGGGTTGTCTTCTTTCCAAAGGCTTTTTCTCTTTTAGCAAACTTTTTCACGAGAGAGTCAAAGGTTATATCTTTGAGATTTCCATTTTCTTGCAAAGACTCAAGGTAATTGGAGTATGCAGGATAAAGTGCCTTGATAAAAGCAATAAGAGAGATATCCAGCTCAACTTTAGTGGATTTGATATCATGCATTATAGAATTTATTTCAGATGCAAGAGCAAGAGGATCATTATTTTGTAGTTCAAGAGTGAAGAGTTTAATCATAAGTTGGACGACTTCAAGTGCAGAATGTGAGTCATAGAGTTCTTTTAGCTTTTGTAAAGCTTCAAAGGCAGTTGAATATGATGAAATATGGCGACTCACCTCTTTATTTACAGATGCTGTGATTAATGCATAAGCTTTGATGTTCTTGTTTTCCCAAATGACGAGCTCTTTATCTGAGGTAGGCTGTACTGGGTCGCTGTCTCCTTCTCTGACACACACTCCTTTCCACAACTCATTGAAGATGAGGGTGTGTTGTATCATCCGGGACCAATGAGGATAGTTCTCCTTGCCAGTGAAAACTATTCCTACCATAGAGATGATTGAATGCATTTTGTAAAAAAAATACCTCTGCTGATAGAAAAAATACTTCTGCTGATATACAGTGAAATTGTACTCAAAAGGGCAAAAAGATTTCAAATACTTTATGCACTATGTTTTCTTCAAATCCCTCCAATGTTTATAAATAACTGGACCATTAACTCAACCTATTTAAAGGGGCGAATTAAACTATCATAGATCCATCTTTACTCTAGATCAAATATCATGATATGCAAACTAACATAGAGTGAAAAAATATTTGATCCCTCTCGGGGCTTGGTAGATCAACAGTAAAAATGGATCTTATAATTTAATGTAACTTTAGCATTTTAACTTGGTTAAAAAAAAAGTCAATTATTAATTTTATTAATTTTTATAAATTACTAATAGTAGTTTTTAAGCTCCAGGTTTATGATAACCCATGGTAATACCATGGTATTCATGTGAGCATAGACTATTTAAAGGGGGAATTCTATCGCTTAGATCCATCTTAATTCCGGGTCTACCAAGTGCTAAGAGGGATAAATAGATTTCATCCCTCTAAGAGTGGTAGATGTGGAGTTAAGATGGATATAGGTTGGTTTTTATGATAATGAAGATATTAAATAGACTTAGGAAATTATATTGTAAAAATAATCTTAAGGTGAATGGTTAAAGCTACATTTAGTCACTTCACAAAATTTAGTAAAAAACACTGATATCTCCATTAATATTGGTTTTTCTGGTTTAACAAAAAAAAAATTGAAAACAATGAAATCTTTACTCTTTCTGCGTCACCCTCACAGAAGAGAGATAGTCGCTATTAAGATTTCCCGCCATTTTTCAAACATTCTCAATATGATATCTTCATGAAAAAGTTAAGGTACTGATCTTGGATTAGTTGTTTGAAAAATATGCTGGTTTATACAACCTTTCATCTTCTCTGCTATTCTTAGTTTGTCGTAAAGATCTGTAGGGGTTGGGTCACTGCACCATATTGTCCTAAAAGGCGGAGATTGTGCACCAAAAAGGAAATTAATCTACATGTTACAACGCTGTTAAAAATGGTATGAAGGTAGTGAATTATGCTAATAAGAAATTTAGATTAGGAGAGATGTAAATAAATTTTATTATTTAATTGAAGATTTCCAATTAAAATAATAATAAATCTACATTTATATGTTTATATATTGATTGGAAGGCTTCTAACAATGGTCACTTCTTTCCATTAGATCCCCTTCAGGCCTTTGGGATACCTACTACTTCATTATATTATATAGTTGGGGTTTTCTACTTGTTGGCGTGTTGGGGTAAACAAACTTGATGTTTTTTTTTTTGTTGTTTTTTGTTGTTTTGTTTGTTTGTTTTGTTTTGTTTTGTTTTGTTTTTTTGTTTTGTTTTGTTTTTTTGTTTTGTTTTGTTTTGTTTGTTTGTTTGTTTGTTTGTTTGTTTTTTTTTTTTTTTTTTCGCAGTTGGAGTCTATGGAATAAAAAAGAAATTTGATAGCTTAGAAAAAGTGGTAGCTTGACAAAAGTGGTAGAGAAAACATTAATCTCTCCTACCATGACAACTATGACCACTAAAACTTGCAACATTTGTTTGTAGGAAGTGAAAATTATGTTTCTTTTTTCCAAACATGTATGTTAGTATATTCAGTTTAATGAATATGTTTTATTATTATCATATATGGTTTCATACTTTAACAAAATATTTGCCAAGACTTCACAATGTTTATTATTCAGTGAAAGATTTTCCAAGATCTTACAAGATTTTATAATTTAGTGAAAGATTCACCATGACTTTATAAGATAATATAATCTGGTGAGAGATTCGCCAAATATATATATCGCCTCCCATTTTTCCTATGTATCATGGGGATTCGCCCATTTATTATACATATAAATTTAGGGTGGTTTTTAAAATTTTCCCTGCTTCAATGTTTCCAGAAACAATCTCAACTTTTGAGTGTTTAGTAAGTAACCATAAGATCTACAAAGGATTTAAAATTCAAAGAGAAAGGTTTCCAGATCCTCTGACCTCATACCATGGAAGTTTTGAAGCAAATATGAAGGGATTTTCTTCATATGCACACTGACATAAGTATCTTGAATGGGAAATCCAAGAGGATCTTCTTCATTGTCATCATCTCCATCCATTTCTTCTACCTTCTCTGTCACCTCCTCTTGTTCTACCTGCAAAAGTGGATAGTGATGTGGCTCTTACTCCACCATGTGATCAAATTGTAGAGTTGATGTTGGAGAAGTATTTTATTTTATTTTTTTGAATAAAAATGCTAATGCAATGCAATTTTCAAGTTTTGAAATGAAATATTCCTAATGCAAATCTTTTTTGTTTTTTTATAAAATAAAATAAATGAATCAACTAGGGAAGAAAATAATGCATGCTTTGACACCTCCCCGTCAACGACACCAAAAAGTGATTAGCCCCATTGTTGCAACAATAATGTTGCAACTCCTAAGGCTACCAACTTTAATTATCAACATGGGGTTCGTATAAACTTAAGAGGTGTCAAAGCTATATGTGCAGCATGCAATGTGTCCTTGTTTCTTTGATTTGATATAATGGATTGAATGTCATGAAATCAAATCCTGAACTAATTGTAGAAATGGAAATGTTACTTTGAAATGAAATTAATCCTAGGCAAGAACAACAATTTGTAATTGAAATCCTAAGAGTATGAATTCAAAAAATTATGCCTAATCTACTTTGTAAAAAGTCATGTCCTAATTGGTTTTAATCTTCTTCAATCATGTATGTAGAGGCTAGGGGTCATAATTCAAGCCTAAGAGATAAAAACCAAGCTTTTGGGTCAAATTTGGTCAAGTTTACATGTGCTATAGTTGTGTTATAGGAGGTTGCTACAGGCGAAACAAAATTTCTACAGGAGGAGATAATTAACCGAATGAAAAATTAAATCAAATGAAAATGGGATGGGACAATTGTTTCTATTAAGAGTATTTCTTAGAACTCCATTCCAATTAGAATCACTCCAAAATACCCCTGTTAACACATGCTAAACAATAGTAGAAAATTACTACTCTAAAAACTAGAAATTCAAGAACTAGTGAGCTAGTTAACCTAATAAAGTGCAAATGCAATGGGATAATTTTTTTATTAAATTCAATGTTTTTATGACACAATGCAAGTTTAATAAACTCAAATTAATCTCATTAACTCGCTCTAAAAAATAGCACAAAATTACTAGTATTTTGCTACAAAGGACTTCCAGAAATAATAGATTTGTGAACTAGTAAACTAATCCAAGTAGCTCAATGATGAAGATTAATTTTAAAAGTTGTTTTAAGGATGAATAATTCTTGTGAATATATAAATAACCTGAAAAATAATTTATTTCATCATTTAACCCAATCCTACAGTGAAAGAAGCATCAATACTAAATGCAGAAATAGGAAAAACAAGAATAAGAGATGCATATCGATAAGAAGTGAAAAGAAGAAAATAAAATTATAAGAAAGGGATCTAAGGATCCTGGGATAATCAGAGTCCTATGAAGGATTCCAAGCTTTAGAAGCTAAAAATGGCACCAAACTTCATTATTTGAATCAATCCAAGTACATCTCTGCTAGAAATGAAAGTGGAGATGCAAAAATACAAGTTTTCTCCACAAGAAGACTAAGAAATACATGTCTCTAGAGGAAAAATTGAATTGATACTTATACAAAATGATGAGGGAGCATTCTCCTTGAAAGGAGGAAGTTTTCCCCGCTAAAATCCCTCAAATAGTGGATCTGGATCCCAACACTAGGAATCTGCATTAAATGACAAGGAACACATTCCTAGATTTTCTCAATCATTGGAGCTCCAGAATTTGTGAAATAATTTCATAATATATTTTTTATTTATCATCCAAACTTGATCCTCCTGTAGTAGGGAGAAAGTCCCTAGATTATCTCCTCCTCCAAATCTTCATAATCTTCCCAATATTCTCACAATATTCTACAAAAATATATAATATTAAGCACAAATATACAATTATCTCTAAACCTTCCTAATAAACATAATAAAGTTAAAAATATGTCATCTAATAAAAAGAAGTAGGTTTAATGTGTTGAAGGATGGTCAAATGGGCCTTAATTTATGTCTAATTTGGAGGCCCATCATACCTGCTGCTGAAAGTGTTGCATATCCTTTGAGCAACTTAGTGACCTAATTGTGCCTCATTTATGGCCCTGGTGGCCTCCTTAACATCCCAAGTTACCTCAAAAGGAATTTTGGCACATCTTCTCTTGCTCCATTCTCTTCATCTTTTTTCCAGCTCCTTCTTCTGTAGACCATCCTTTTCTCCAAGTTCTAATTAGGTTGTTGTTTGTGTCTTAAGAAAAGTATCCCTATTAATGGCCACAATATTTTCCCATGATACAAGTTTTTGAACATTCTCCACAACATATGTGATAATTAGCATCCTTGATGAGTCTGTGGACTCTCTTTAATTGAAACTACCCCCCATGATTGTCATTGTGATTTTCCAAAGTTTGGAAAACCAATACTCTCAGTCTGCTATAGGGGTAAAAGAGAAATTTTATCCATACTGGTTAGAGGAAAGAAAACTTCAGAATCAACTAAAAAACAATTCCATTTCCTTTCTTATCTTTCTTAACTCAAAAGAAATATTGTCATTCAATTTTTTTATTCACAAACTGCTGGCAGAAATTTGGTGTAAGGAATGATAGGTTTTGCAAGTTTCTTGTCCACATATGGTAGAGAAAAAATTGTACCTACCCTTCTCTTAGATGTGCCTCTTCAAATATAGGGTAAATTTTCTTAAAATCATCCTTTTTGCATCTCTCTGGACTTTCCTGTAGCACACTGTCTTCTCCTGTAGAAAATTTGTTTCTTCTATAGAAGCCTTGTTTCTTCTGTAGAAACCTTGTTTCTCCTGTAGCATCCTTGTTTCTCTATTAGGATGGAAATTTTTTCTTTGAGCTGCTTAGCTAGGGTTTCTCTAGTGGTTGGCCTTCTCATGGATGTAAAAATTTTCTTCACCCTTGGTTGAAACCTCCCCCTCTTGGTGCCTACTGTTGTCTCCTTAAATTATTTGAAAGGACTTTCCAAGATTTTTCTTTGAATAATGTAGTGTGCATAGGTAGAGATTGGGTGGTTGATTTTTGGGGAGAGAAAGAGAAGAATGATACCACCTATCTCAGTGAAAGACATCATATCCTCTTGCCTTGCTCATCTTATATAAGAAAACAAATTTTCCAAAGGAATTTACCTGTTCAGGTTTTTTTCTACATCATGCATGTACTATGCAATTATATGGAAAGTGATGAGGGAGGATGCTACTTAACTGGCTGAGGGTGATTGTGACTATCGACCCATCCTTAGATTATAAAACCTCATCTATTATGCGTTGACAACAAATTTCTAACCTTAACATGCTCAAGAGAAGAGGTGAAGAATATTGTATACTTGTACCTACTTGTGATGTCGATTAGCTGGAGATGCTTGCATGTTGGAGGTGGACTTCATAATATTATGATATTGAAGGTTTTGGTTTCATTTGTTTTCTTCTACATAAGCCTTCTTAGCTTGATGATCCTTTGAATGATACAATTTTTGTGTGTAGGTTTCTTCCTAGTGTCCCATTTGTTGTGAGTGGAGTGGATGGACTACTTCCTAAGGAGGATGTGTCCCTTGATCTCAACTTCAGAAATGGCTTCGTGATGCTCAAGTTGGCTGGATCTTCTGCTCTATGCGTGGAAAAAATTAATGTTGAGTTTTGTTGTAACTATACAGATTGCTACATGAGGAATCCTCTTTTTGCAGCAGTCATTTAATTCCTCTTCAAGACCTCATTACTGCATTTGGGATTGATGGAAAGTCATAGGAGGTATAAGTATAGGTTTAAAATCATCAATAGGTGGTGTAGGTGGTGGAAAAGTTAATGACAAAGCTTTTTCTGATTTTTTTCGTGTAACGCATAATGGAATTTGAAGATGGATCTTGGCTAGATGGAGTGGGTGAGTGATGAAAGTGGTGTTGGGGGACCTTTATCAACCTTCCCTAAAGAGCAAATTATCTTTTGACCCTTTCCTCCAATTGAATATACCTCCTGTAGCATTTTAGGCTCCTACTGTAGCATTTCAAGACAATCTCCTATAGCAGAATTGTTTTATCCCTATCTCTCAAATAGTAGATTGGATTCACATGTTACCATCATCCTTATGCAAATCCCCATAAAACATCTTGGCCAATATAAGCACACATCCTGAGAAAAAGTAAAAATGGTTGTT
Source organism: Pinus taeda (assembly GCA_000404065.3). Taxonomy (NCBI): domain Eukaryota; kingdom Viridiplantae; phylum Streptophyta; class Pinopsida; order Pinales; family Pinaceae; genus Pinus; species Pinus taeda. The sequence goes on along the minus strand of APFE030733170.1, from coordinate 13,442 downwards.
TGGAAGTGTTGTACCTCAACAATGTAAGTGGGCTGAGCTAATTCCTTGTGTGGGTTTGGGAATGGTGGTACAAATAGTGGAGTGGGAGTGGATCTTTGATATGGGTGTGGTTGGGGTTGTGTTTGTGGTGGAGGTGGATGGTAGGATAGCATGGTGTTGGTTATGGTAGATATTGAGGATTCCTCCCATAAGGTCCTTTCCAACCTTTTCTAAGATTGGTTTTGGGGTTGAGATGGCCAAGGTTGGCAAGGAAAGGGTGTGTTCCAGATAATTTGATATGGATGTGCATAACCTTGAAATTTTTAATTAGGTTCTTGCATCATACTAGGTTGACTGTGTTGTCATGGTCCTCTTGGAGTTGCATAACATAGTTTCTTTGGTAATTGACTTGCTCCATTGTCCTCTTGGTAAAATTCCTTCAACCTTGGTAATGATGGGAAATATTTAATAACATGTGATTCTCTGTGGACCACACAAATATCAACATCTTCTTTTTATTCATCTTGCATTCTTAACATTTCTACTCGTTCACTTAGATTGCTAAGAATTTTCGTTTTAAAGTCATATTTTTTTTTTTTTTTTTTTCCAGATTTAGCTTGAATTACCGATATTAATGTTGATTTACTTACTCTTGCCCTTACCCTTGATATGTGTTCACATGCTTCACAAATTTATTCAAATGATAATTGGTATACACCACCTCTACTCATGAGGTCAAGGATATCAATCCACTCATCCCTAATTATTCTAAGTAAGAGGGTTTTTAGTGTGTCAGATCCTAAATGATGTGATTTTTCCCTCTTAACATTATACATGAACTTCCTTGTTAGATCCTCAAGGCTCTCATCTTATTTTTTATTCATTCTAAATATTTCTTCTTTAAGAGCATGATCTTTATATTTTTATAAAAATATATTTTGCATATCATTCCATGATCTTATTGAATTAATTCTTATACTCATGAACCATTTAAGAGCTCCATCCTTCAATGTTGCCGCAAATAATCTCAACTTTTGAGTGTTTAGTAAGTAACCATAAGATCTACAAAGGATTTCAAATTAAAAGAGAAAGGTTTCCAGATCCTCTGACCTCATACCATGGAAGTTGCAAAGGAAAGATGTTGGGATGTTCTTCATATGCACACTGACATCAAAATCTTGAATGGGATATCCAAGACGGTCTTCTTCATTATCATCATTTTCATGCATTTCTTCTACCTTCTTTGTCACCTCCTCTTTTTCTACCTGCAAAAGTGGATGGTGATGTGGATCTTACTGCACCACGTGATAAAATGGGGGGGTTGGTATTGGAGAAGTATTTTTAATTATTTTTCTGAATAAGAATGCTAATGCAATGCAATTTTCTGTTTTTGAAATGAAATATGCCTAATGAAAACCTTTTTTTTTATTTTTACAGGAAATAAAATAAACAAATCAACTAAGGAAGAAAATAATGCATGCTTTGACACCTCCCCGGTAACGCCACCAAAAATTGATGAGCCCCAATATTGTAACAAGAATGTTGCGACTCCCAAGGCTACCAATTTAAATTATCAACCTTGGGTTCGTATGAACTTAAGAGGTGTCGGCACTATATGTGCATCATAAAATGTGTCATTATTTCTTTGATCTAATGTAATGGAGTGAATGTCATGAAATCAAAGCCTAAACTAATTTCAGAAATGGAAATGTTGCTTTGAAAAGAAATTAATCCTAGGCAAGAACAACAATTTTTAATTGAAATCCTAAGAGCATGAATTCAAATAAATAGGCCTAACCTACTTTGTAAAAAGGCATGTCCTAATTTCATCCAAATGGATCCAAGAATGCCCTCTAAGTCTTCATGAATCTATTAAAAATCATGCCAAAGCCAAAAATCCTTTAAAATATCGACACCTTTAGCCGGGCGGAAAAACACTATTGGGTAGCCCAAAACCTGTGAAATCATGAAAAGAAACAAAGTAATTGCAGGCAGAATAAAAGATGCATAGTAGCCGTACGATCTAGCCGATCAATGGTCTAGATTGGATCGGGAAATCACAATTGGCAGAGACTATCAGTCGGGATCGACGCTTTATATATATAAATCGCGATAAGTGAATGGCGGAGCAAATCTAGACCATCGATCAAGCGCGCAGATCGACGGCCCATATTAACTCAAAAGATCGCTATCGGGGGATTGCAGAAGTGCTTACAATGGCAAAAGGGTTCTTGCGATGAGCGATTGCGATATATCGCATCTCTGCATCACATCAGAACTATGCACTGGAGCATGGTCGATAACCATAAATATAGCAATATTCTGGACCTAATCATAAAATAGGCAGCACTGCATGTAATTTGAAGTTCGAAACACCGGGATTTACAGTGCTTTTAGTGTATTTTTGTATTAAACGAAACAGACAAAGATGGAGCCCTTCAGGGATATGATTGTGACTTGTGAATGAACCCGATAGGGTAGTGAAGCATATTTAAGGACTTTTCAAGTCCTATATATGAGTTTTGGTGGATTTCCCTGTTTTTTCATATTTATCTGTGTTTTTGAAAAACGGCTGCGTTTGGAAATCCGATGGATTTCAAGGGGACTAGGCATTCTTACGTTCCGAAATTGGTGGCCACCTCCCCTTTAGGGATTATGCCATACTTGGGGAAACGCTGGAAGAGGGATCCGAACGGACAGAGGCCCAGGAAATTGAAGAGCCGAGGATGTGAAATGCATAGTTAGCAAGTTGGCTTTAAAAGCCACAGACAAAGAGCATAACAGGGAGAAGGAGAGCAGTATTCAGGCAAATGCCGAGACAAAGTTCAAAATAGAGAGAATTAGGGGAGTCTGTGTACCCATAGAGAACTTGAGAGGTTCAAGTAAACTCTTATTGCTATATTTTGTTGTGTGTGAAGCTCAAATTGAGATCACTGTTGTAAACAAAACTCTACCTAAAGACATAATAGAGAGGCCACCACTGAAGGCTGGACCAGGAGATATAGCCGAAGAGTATTGGGTGAACTCCTTATTAAATCTACTGCGTTTTTTTGTGTTTGTATATTATAGTCTTTTACTGCTTCAAAGTCTATGTATTTCACAATCTGATCGATCCATTGCCTAAAATTACATAGGCACATCCATGAACATAAGTCTGTAATACCTTATTAATTATCTTAGATCTCATTTTCAGATCAAGTGGTATCAGAGCTTTTGGTTGTTAAGGTTAGACAAGTTTGTGCTGGACTATTTGTGAATGCTAACTAGATCAAAGCTTAAATTAGGAGAAGAAGTATTGGTTGAAACTAACCCAGAAATTGGTAGAGTCTATCCTAAGAGGAAAATGACAGAAGAAATTCCCTTGGAATCAAACTCTCAATTCATGGACAATTTCATGACCATGAGAGCCATGGTAGAAGAAATGTATAGAGAATTTAAGAAAGGTCGAAATGAAGATTCTTCCAAACAAGACAAAGGAATAGAAGAATCTCTTATAGATGGTTATTCTGAAGGCAAAGGGAAAGGAAAAGAGGTTCCTCTACTCACACCTCCTGATAGTCCTGAATATAAAAAGAAGAAAACATCTTTGATTAAATTAGATGTTAAATTTGATTTGCCAATATATGATGGAGACTAAATGCAGAAAAGTTAGATAACTAGATTAGGTAGATTGATGTGTATTGCAGGCTAAAAAATATTGACTCAGATAGGAGTAAAATTCAGCTAGCCAGCCTACTCCTTGGAGGAAGTGTCTTGGCATGGTGGGAAGGCAGGACACAAGCTGACTTGAAAAGCATGGTAAAATTCTTTCTGTCTGGAGTGAATTTGTTTCTGCAATTAAAAAAAAATTCTATCCACTAGCTTATATGCAGCAAGCTATGATGAGTTTTCAAACTCTTCGCCAGTTGAAAGGGCAAAGTGTACAAAGTTACACCCAAGAGTTTAGAAAAAGAGCTTTGATTCTAGGCCTTTCTTTAGACTCACCTGAAACTTTGTTGAAGTATATAGGTGGTCTACATAGTTATTTGAGACACACCATTCTCATGTTTAACCCTACTAGCATCGATGAAGTATCTGTTCAAGCTACCCATCTAGAGGCTAGAGGCAAGAATGTGAACCCAGAGATTGGGGGACCATTCAAACCCACTACAAACAAGAACAAGGAAAAGAGGAAGTAGAAATGGAAAGAGAGGAAGGCCAATGTTGTACAAAAGACCAAACCTTCATGCACTCATTGCAAGAAGGATGGACATGATGATGAACATTACTGGTCATTGCATCTGGAGCTGAAACCCAAGAAGTTCGATGGCAAGAAGAAGAAAGCTGCTGTTGCTGTTCAAAAAGATTTGGGGTCAGACTCAAGTGATGAAACAACCATCACAACCACAGGTATACAAGGTTATCTGCTTCAGAGAATGTAGAAATCAAGAAGCAGGTACATGAGCTGCTCGAGAAAGGGTTCATAAGGCCAAGCACATCACCATGTGGATCTCCAATCGTGTTGGTGAGAAAGAATGGTTCGTGGAGGATGTGCATTGATTACTGAGCACTGAATAAAATAACGATCAAGAATCATTATCCCCTTCCTCGCATAGATGATCTATTGGATCAGCTGAATGAGGTTGTTTACTTTTCCAAGTTGGACCTACGTAGTGGTTACCATCAGGTCAGATTAGCCGAGCAAGATGCATGGAAGACTGCTTTCAAAACAAAGCAAGGGCTGTATGAGTGGCCAGTTATGCCTTTTGGCTTAACTAATGCTCCTACCACTTTCATGAGAGTAATGAATGATGTATTCAGGCCTTTTATTGATGATTTTGTGATTGTATATCTAGATGACATTCTTGTATTTAGTAAAACATGGGAATAACATTTAAAGCATGTGAAGCAGACTCTAGATGTTTTGAAAAAGGAAAATCTCTATGTTAAACTATCAAAATGTGAATTTATTAAAACATCTTTGAATTATTTGGGTCATATTGTAGGGGGTGGCGAATTGAAGATAGATCCCTCTAAGGTTGCAGTCATTGTAAACTGGCCTAAACCCAAGTCTGCTACAGAAGTTAGAAGCTTCCTAGGGGCAACACAATATTGGAGAAAGTTCATTGCTAACTTTTCCTTAATTGCAGCTCCCTTACATGCTTTGACAGGATTGAACAAGGTTTTTCAGTGGGGAGGCAAACAACAGAAAGCCTTCGACACCTTGAAGGAAAAAATTAGTACAACACTAGTACTAGCATTGCCAATTCTTTAACAACCATTTGAGATCGAAATAGATGCCAGTGATTATGCCATGGGAGCAGTGTTGATGCAACATGGTAAACCCATATGCTACCATTATGAGACTTTTAATTCTACAGTAGTTAATTATCCTACATATGATAAAGAATTGTATGCATTAGTCTAGAGTGTGAAAAAGTGGAAACATTACTTAATGGGCAAAGAAACAATAATACATACTGATCATTAGCCACTTTTGTACTTGCACTCACAAACTAAGTTGCAACAATCAAGACACTATAGGTGGATGGGTTTCCTACAACAGTTTCATTTAGTCATCAGATACAAAAAAGGCATACACAATAAAGTTGCAGATATGTTGTCCAGACCAATCATAAATGCATCTACTATACTTAAGCATAAATCAATAATGCATGAAAGCTACGTTGAACAATATGCTCAAGATATAGACTTTAAATATGTATATGTAGCTTTAAGTAATGGCAAAAAGGTAGAAGAAGTGGATTGCTACATTAAGGACCAAATATTGTATCATTTGGGAAAGCTATGCATTCCACAAACAGAGAGAATTAATATAATTAGGGAAGCACATACTTCTCTGATATCAGGTCATTTTGGTGTAAGCAAAATAATTGCACAACTACAAAGATACTGCTATTGGCCAAAAATTCATGAAACAATTCCTAGATATGTAAGAGGGTGTACTATGTGTGCTAAAAGCAAGCCCAACAATAGAAAACTAGGCTTGTACACTCCACTTCCAGTTCCTTCCCATCCTTGGGAAAGTGTCTCCATGGACTTTGTTGGGGAATTGCCAAAATCTAGAAAGGGACATGACTATTTATATGTTATTGTGGACAGGTTCAACAAAATATGTATTTTAATACCTTGTAATAAGCAGATTACAACTGAACAAACAACGAAATTGTTCTTTCAGCATGTCTGGGTGCATTTTGGGTTACCCACTTCCATAGTATCTGATCAAGACTCCCAATTTGTTGGGAGGTTTTGGTCAAGTCTGTGGGAATTAATGGACACTAGACTGAAGAAAAGCACAAACTTTCATCCACAAATAGATGGCCAAACAGAGGTAGTCAACCGAATAGTGACCTAGTTGCTCAGGGGTTATTGCAGCAAGCATCTCAATCTTTGGGATGAGCATCTATGTTATGTGCAACATGCTTACAACCGTGCTAAACATTCTTCTACATAGAGATATCCTTTTGAGACCTATTTCAGTTTTATATCAAGGTCTCCCTTGGATTTTTTCTTTGAAAAAGACATAGCAGTTGCTGGACATAGTGATGTGGTAAAGCAACCAGATTCATTGAATAGATCCAAGAGATTCACCAGGCAATGAAAGAACAACTGGAAAAGAGCCAAGCCAAATATAAGGCAAGGCATGATAAACACCGGGTGGAGCACAGCTTCCAAGTTGGCGATCAAGTATGGTTGTATATCAGTAAGGACAGAATGCAAGGTGAAGGAAAGGAGCTGAAACCAATAAGGTATGGACCTTTTAAGGTACTTGAGAAAATTGGCGAGAATGCTTTTTGCCTTGATCTGCTAGCATACATGCACATCTATTTAGTAGTAAATGCAGAAAATTTAAGATTGTTTGAATCTTCAATAATTGAAGATCCTGAAGAGCAAATTCAATTGCCTTCCATTGATGATCTGTTGTCTAAATACCTCAATGAGTTGCAGGAAGATACAGTTCTGGACAGGAAGGTGAGAACAACGCGCAGAGGAGATGTTGAGTACCTAAGGATTGGACTCAAAGGTTCAAAACCCAGTAGTGCAAAATTGATAGAGAGTGGACAAGTGAGGCAACAATAACCTCACTTGATTGATGCTTGAAAACCAACTTTTGGTGTTCCAAAAGCCTTTTTCAGTGGGAAGGTGTGATCCAAATGGATCCAAGAATTCCCTCTAAGTCTTCATGAATCTATTAGAAATCATGCTAAAGCCAAAAATCCTTTAAAAGATCGAAATCATCATAAGAGGGACACCCTTAGCCAGGTGGAAAAACACTATTGGGCAGCCCAAAACTCGTGAAATCGTGAAAAAAAAACAGATTAATTACAGGCGAAATAAGTGATGCACAATAGCCGTCTGATCTGGCCGATCAATGATCTAGATCAGATCGAGAAATCGCAATCGGCAGAGACTATCGATGGGGATCGGCACTTTATATATATAACTTGCGATGAGCGAATGACGGAGCGAATCTGGATCGTCGATCAAGCGCGCAGATCGACAACCCATATTAACTCGCAGGATCGCTATCTGGGGATTGCAGAAGAGCTTACAATGGCAAAAGGGTTCTTGCGAGGAGCGATTGTGGTATATCACATTGCCACATCGCATCGGAACTATGCAGTGGAGCATGGTGATAACCATAAGGATATCGATATTGCAGACCTGATCATAAAATAGGTAGCATTGCATGTAATTTGAAGTCTGGAATGTGGTGATTTACAGTGCTTTTAGTGTATTTTGTATTAAACAATATACACAGAGATGGGGCCCTTTAGGGATGCGATTGCGACTTGTGAACGGACCCAATAGGGTAGTGAAGCATATTTAAGGACTTTTCAAGTCCAATATATGAGTTTTGGCAGATTTTCTTGTTTGTGCATATTTCTCTGTGTTTCTGAAAAATGGTCGCGTTTGGAAATTCGATGGATTTCAAGGGGACCAGGCATTCTTACGCTATGAAATCGGTGGCCACCTCCCCTTCAGGCGTTATGCCATACTTGGGGAAACACTGGAAGAGGGATTCGAATAGATAGAGGCCCGAGAAACTGAAGAGCTGAGGATGTGAAACACAGAGGCAGTGCAGTTGACTTTAAAAGCCACAGACAGAGAGCATAATAGGGAGAAGGAGAGTAGTATTCAGGAAAATGCCGAGACAGAGTTCAGAACATATAGCATTAGGGGAGTTTGTGTACTCATAGAGAACTTGAGAGGTTCAAGTAAACTCTTATTACTATATTCTGTTGTGTGTGAAGCTCAAATTGAGCTCACTGTTGTAAACAAAACTCTGCCTGAAGACATAATAGAGAGGCCACCACTGAAGGCTGGACCAGGAGATGTAGCCCAGGAGTATTGGGTGAACTCCTTATTAAATCTGCTGTGTTTTTATGTGTTTTTCTATTATAGTATTTTACTGCTTCAAAGTATATGTATTTCGCAATCTAATTGATCCATTGCATAAAATAACATAGGCACATCCATGCACATAAGTCTGTAATACCTTATTAATTATCTTAGATCTCATTTTCAGACCATAATTGGTGTTTATTCTTCCTCAATCATGGATTTAGAGGCTAGGGACCATAATTCAAGCCTAAGAGACAAAAAAAAAGCTTTGGATAAAATATGATCAAGTTTACACGTCCTACAATTTTGCTACAAGGGGTTGCTACAGGCAAAACATAATGGCTACCGACGAAACATAATTGCTACAAGAAGAAATAATTCGCCGAATGACCAAATAAATAAAATGAAAATTGGTTGGCACAAATTTAATTATTATTTATGATGTATTGGGACTCCATCCCAAGTGGAACCACTCCAAGATACACATGTTAACATGTGCTAAAAATAACAGAAAATTATTACTCTAAAAACTAGAAATTCAAGAACTAGTGAGCTAGTTAACCTATCAAATGCCTAACCTAATAAAGTGAAAATGCAATGGGGTAGATTTTTTTATTAACTTAAATGGTTTTATGAAGCAATTCAAGTGAAATCAACTCAAATGAATCTCATTAACACGTTCTAAAAAATAGCATAAAATTACTAGTATTTTGCTACAAAGGACTTCCAGAAATTCTAGATTTGTGAACTAGTAAACCAATCCAAGTAGCTCAATGATGATGATGAATTTTAAAAACCTTTCTAAGGATGAATCATGCTTGTGACTATATAAATAACCTAAAAAATAATGTACATCAATCATTTAACCCAATACTACAACAAAAGAAGCATCAACACTAAATGCAGAAATAGGAAAAACAAGAATAAGATATGCATGCGAATAAGAAGTGAAAAGAAGAAATGAAAATTATAAAAAAGGGCTTTGAGACTCCTGGGATGGAAAATCCTAAGGATACTGAGAATCCTATAAAGGATACCAAGCTTTAGAAGCTAAAAATGGCACCAAACTTCATTATTTGAATCAATCAAAGTACAACTCTGCTAGAAATGAAAGTGGCGCTGCAAAATTACAAGTTTTCTCTACAAGAAGACTAAGAAATACATTCCTCTAGAGGAAAATCCGAATTGGTACTTATAAAAAATGATGAGGAAGCAATATACTTGAAAGTAGGAAGCTTTCCCCTCCAAAATATCTCAAATAGTGGATCTGGTTCCCAACGCTAGGAATCTACATTAAATGACAAGGAACACATTCCTAGATTTTCTCAATATTTGGAGCTCCAAAATTTGTGCAATAATTTCATAATATCATGTTGATTTATCATCGAGTCTTGATCCTCCTTTAGTAGGGAGAAAGTCCCTCGATTATATTCTCCTCCAAATCTTCATAATCTTCCCAATATTCTCACAATATTCTACAAAAATAAATAATATTAGGTACAAATATGCAATTATCTCTAAACCTTCCTAATGAACATATTAAAGCTAAAAATATGTCATCTAATAAAAAAAAAGGAGGTTTAATGTGTTTAAGGATGGTCAAATGGGCCTTAATTTATGTCTAATTTGGAGGCCCATCATACCCACTACTGAAAGTGTTGCATATCCTTTAAGCAACTTAGTGACCTAATTGTGCCTCATTCATGGCCTTGGTGGCCTCCTTAACATCCCAAACTATCTCAAAAGGAATTTTGGCACATCTTCTCTTGCTCCATTCTCTTCATCTTTTCTCCAGCTCCTTCTTCTGTAGATCCATCCTTTTCTCCAAGTTCTAATTATGTTGTTGCTTGTGTCTTAAGAGAAGTCTCCCTGTTAATGGCCACAATATTTTCCCATGTTACAAGTTTTTGAACATTCTCCACAACATATGTGATAATTAGCATCCTTGATGAGTCTGTGGACTCTCTTTAATTGAAACCACCCCCCATTATTATCATTGTGATTTTCCAATGTTTGGCAAACCAATACTCTCAATCTGCTATACGGGTAAAAGAGAAATTTTATCCACACTGGTTAGAGGAAAGAAAACTTCAGACTCAACTAAAAAACAATTCCATTTCCTTTCTTATCTTTCTTAACTCAAAAGAAACATTGTCATTCAATTTTTTTAATTCACAAACTGCTATCAGAATTTTGGTTGAAGGAATGAGAGGTTTTTCAAGTTTCTTGTCCACAGATGGTAGAGAAAAATGTGTACTTACCCTTCTCTTAGATGTGCCTCTTCAAATCTAGGGTAAAGTTTCTCAAATCAAGGTTTTAGCACCACTCTGGACTTTTTTGTAGCACATTATCTTCTCTTGTAGCAAATTTGTTTCTCTTGTAGCAACCCTATATTTTTATAGCAGCCTTGTTTTCTCCTATAGCATGAGAGTTTGTGCTTTGAGCTACATAGCTAGGGCTGCTCTAGTGGTTGGCCTTCTCATGGATGTCAAAAGTTTCTTCTTCTTTGGTTGAAACCTCCCCCCCATGGCTCCTTCTATTGTCTCCTTAAATTATTTGAAATTAATTTCCAAGTTTTTTCTTTGAATAATGTAGGGTGCATATGTAGAGATAGGGTGGTTGATCTTTGGTCAGAGAAAGAGAAGAATGATACACCCTATCTCAGTGAAAGACTTCCTCTACTCTTGCCTTACCCCTCTTAAATAAGAAAACAAATTTTCCGAAGGAATTTATTTCTTCAGGTTTTTTGGTACGTGATGCATGTATTATGAAATTGTATGGAAAGTGATGAGGGAGGATGCTACTTAACTAGTTGAGGGTGACCGAGACTATTGACCCATCCTTAGTTTATAAAACCTCATCTCTTATGCATTGACAGCAAATTTATAACTGTAACACTAAAGAGAAGTGGTGAAGAATATTGAATACTTGTAGCTACTTGTGATGTCGATTTGCTAGAGATGCTTGCATGTTGGAGATGGACTTCATAATATGATGATCTTGAAGGTGTTGGTGTCCTTTTCTTGCTTCTGCACAGGTCTTCTTAGCTTGATGATCCGTTGGCTCATAAAATTGTTGTGTGTGTATGTTTCTTCCCAATGTCCCATCTGTTGTTGATGGAGTGTATGGACTGCTTCCTAAGGAGGATGTGTCCCTTCTCAACTTTAGAAATAGCTTCGTGATGCTCAAGGTGGCTGGATCTTCCACTCTGTGGGTGGAAACAATTGATGTTGAGTTCTATTGTAATTGTCACAGGCTGCTATAGGAGGAATCCTCTTCCCATAGCAGTAATTTAGTTCCTCTTTGAGACCTGATTATTGCATGTAGGATTGATGGAAAGTCATATGAGTTATAAGGACAGGGCCAAAATCATCAAGAGGTGGTGTTGGTGATGGCAAAGTTGATGACACAGCTTTCTTTGACTTTTTCATGTACGAAAAAGTGGAATTTGAAGATGAATCTTGGCTATATGGAGTGGATGAGTGATTAAAGTGGTGTTGGGGGACCTCTCTCAACCTTCCCTAAAAAATACATGACCTTTTGACTCTTTCCTCCAATCAGATCTGCCTCCTGTAGCATTTTGAGCTCCTCCTATAGCATTTCAGGTTGCTTAGGTAGCATTTAATGATAATATCCTATAGCATAATTGTTTTATCCCTATCTCTCAAACAATAGTCTGTATTGAACTGAAATGTTTTATGCATGTTACCATCATCCTTATGCACCTCCCCATAAAATGTCTTGGCCAATGGATGCACTAATCTTGAGAAAAAATAAAATGGTTGTAGGTGATGGAGGTCGATTTCTCAAAAATTGTGCAATATAATATGTTCAAATTTCTTGAGCATGTTACCATCATCCATATGCATCTCCCCATTCACTAGCTTAGCCAATGGATGAACGTTTTTCAAGATATGGTAAAAACAATTTTCTGCTATGTGTGTTTTGGCCTCCTGTAGCAAAACAGAGCCCTCTTGTGCCATTTTAGGATAGCAAGGAAAATGCATGAGAAGGGCTTGGGAATGATGTATGGATGTTGGAAATGGATGAGGGTGATGGATTGACATGGCCTTGGTCATGTTGGAGCATATGAGCAAAGGAGGAGAAAACCTAAGTTTGACTTCTTTTGTCTAGAACTTTGACCAACTTTTTCTTTTGGTGCTAACTTGTTTTTGTTGTTTGCAAAGTTTGGAGAGAACCTGCATTCATCAGAGAGAGATATATAGAGCAAATAATTTTTCCATTTTTTCAAATTTTTTTTTTTAGGCCTACTAGTTGCCTCAATGAGGTTTTCAACTAGTAGGTCTACCTAGGCGCCTCAAAGGAGGTTTTCACCTAGGATCTTTTTTCTTTTTCTTTTTTTTTTTTCTCTTTTTCCAACCTATTTCCCACCTCATGGTGTTTTCAATCAATGAGCCAATTGCAGGTGCCTCAAAGGAGGTTTTCACCTGAGATTTAATTTTTTCCTCTTATTTTTTTTTATCCTACTCTAATTGAAAAAAACAAAATTTCTTTCAAGTATAGGAATACTTCCAATGGAGCCATGTGCACGTTAAGATTATAGATAAACTCATGTGTAGGCTTGAAATATATGCTTTGACATGTACCTGAATTTTAGAGACCAAATTCTTTGCCATTGACATATCAAGTATTGTTGAAGAAGAGAGTGATGCTCCATCTTGTTGATTTTCTGGAACCAAACCTCAATATAAATTTGATTCCCTTGGTTCACTTGCTTATCTAGATCATTCTTCATGTCTTCTTATACCATGACATTCAAATATTCCTCTTTGTGTTATTTATTCTCTTGAACACATGGAGGATATGATGGTAAACATGAGGGAATTTTCTCAATCTTTGATTCTAATGTATGCACTTCATTAAGTGCAGCCCATGATTCTTTTTTCTTCTCATTCAATTTTTTTTGTTCTCTGAATGTTTTCCTTCAATGACATCAAGATAATCTCTTTTTTGCAATACTCTTCCTGAGCTGAGATGAATACCAAATAGATCAAGAGGAGATGTCTAAAATATTTGTAAGCCCTTTGACCGAAAATTGCATGTCTAAAAGCTTTGTAATTTGTTTTTATCATCTTGGTTTAGTATTATGAGGCATC